>JAJJMA010041873.1:0-14236 GCA_023529015.1 Papaver nudicaule
ACATAACTAGGAAATCAGAACGACGATCTCTAAGTTGATTCATCACACTTTTCTCCTAATATTCCACAACCACGCTCCCCAAAAAGATTTGTTATTAAACGCAAGTTCAAGTTAAGAACTCTCCCCCATGTGGTGTTATTCAATAAACAACAACTTATGTCTTTACAAGTAAAGACATGTACATATATTTACCTTCTTTTTTGAAAAGAAGTTTTAATCTAGTTTGTCTCTGCCTAACAAACTAGATACTCTTGTTTCTAATGAACAAGAACGACACCAATAGATTGTCGAAGGTGTTAAAACGTTCGTGTATCTAGTGGCTTTGTGAGTATATCAGCAAGTTGTCGTTCTGACGGCACATGTTCAAGTATCACAATCTTATATTCATAGAGATTTCTTATGAAGTGATATCGGATATCAATGTGTTTGGTCCTAGAATGTTCCACTGGATTTTTAGTAATGCGTATAACACTAGTATTGTCACAATAGATATTCATAGTCCCCACTTTGATACCGTAGTCTGCGAGCATTGGTTTCATCCATAGCAGTTGTGTGCAGCAAGAACCAGCCGCTATGTATTCTGCTTCACATGTGGATAATGACTGTGAGTTTTGTTTCTTGTTGTGCCATGCTACAAGATTTAACCCAACGAAAAAGCATCCACCCGAAGTGTTTTTTCTGTCATCTCTGCTACCAGCCCAATCAGCATCAGAATATGCTGCAAGATTGGTGTTGGTGTCAAAAGTATACGTAAACCAAAGCCTATTGTCCCTTTGACATAGCGTAGAATCCTTTTAACAGCATTGCGATGTGATACTCGGGGATTAGCTTGATATCTCGCACAACACCCAACACTAAATGCAATATCGGGTCTTGTTGCTGTTAAGTACAAAAGGCTTCCAATCATAGATCTGTAAAGCTTTTGATCCAATTTTTCACTTTGCAGATCTCTACTGATTTTATCAGTAGTTGCCATAGGTGTTGGTTTTGGTGATGCACTATTCAAACCAAAATTTTCAACCATATCCTTGGCATATTGCTGCTGGGATATGTAGATTTCACTTTCGTGTTACTGAACTTGTATTCCCAAATAGAATTTTAGTTCTCCTACGCTACTCATTTGGAATTCTTTACTTAATGAGTCTTGGAATTCCTTGGTAAGCTTCTTAGATGTGGAGCCGAATATTATGTCATCAACATATATTTGGGCAATCGCACTATGTTTACCATACCATTTTATAAACAGGGTTTTGTCGGCACCTCCCCTGATAAATCCTTTCCCCAACAAGGAGGCAGTTAACCTCTCAAACCAAGCCCGAGGAGCTTGTTTCAATCCATAAAGTGCTTTATTTAGCCGATACACTTGACTTGGATTAGTTGGGTTCTCAAAACCTTTCGGTTGAGCAACAAAGACTTCTTCCTTCAAATCACCATTAAGAAATGCTGATTTCATTTCCATCTGATAGAGTTTTATTTTCAGATGACATGCATGAGCAAGTAAGAGTCTTATGGATTCAAGTCTTGCTACAGGAGCAAAAGTCTCATCAAAGTCAATCCCTTCAATTTGGGAGAAACCTTGAGCTACAAGTCTGGCTTTGTACTTACAACAGTACCAAACTCATCAGACTTGTTCTTGAAGATCCATTTTGTACCTACACCATTAATGTTTGGTGGCCGATCAACAAGTGTCCAAACATTTTGTCGTTCGAATTCACTAAGCTCTTCTTGCATAGCATTGATCCATGCAGAATCCTGTAGTGCTTCATCGACATTACTTGGCTCAACATTAGACAAGTAACAAGCATGATGACAGATATTTTCCTAGTCATCACTTTTGTAGTGAATGTTTCACCAATGATGTCATCAGGTACATGACTACGACGGACCCATAGAGGTTTTTCAGAAGCAATAGGCTCAACTTCTTCCTCTACATCATCGTCTTTATTGTGGTCTGTCTCTGTTTCGATCACAGTCGGAACTACACCAGTAGTGGGCGGTTCGGGAACCGTAGACCCTTTTTCTACTGTTTCAATCGGCGGTAGTTCTGCTGGGGCCCTGTTATTCTTACAAAACCCAGTTATGTCATCAATGATAACATTTGCAGATCCCATCATAACTTGAGTTCTTGTGTTAAAAACTCGAAACCCTCGACTGTCAGATGCATATCCTAGGAAAATTCCCTCATCGTTTTCTGAGTCAAATTTTCCTCTTTGTTCTCTGTCTTTAAGGATATAACATCTGCTTCCAAAGACACGGAGATAACCCAAGTTGGGTTTCTTACCGTACCATAGCTCATAAGGTGTATTCAAGGTGAATGACCTTAGATATACACAATTGATGAGATAGCATGCTGTGAACACAGCTTCACCCCAAAATTTTAAGGGCAAATTTCTGTTATGAAGCATAACCCGAGTCATTTCTTGAATATTTTTATTCTTTCTTTCAGCCACGCCATTAGCCTGAGGTGTGATAGGTGCTGAATATTGTTGAATTATACCCAGTGAGACACATAACTCGAATACCTTAGTATCTTTGAATTCAGTGCCACGGTCGCTCCTGATTTTCTTAACTGTGCGACCTTGCTCATTCAGGATTCTATTCACAATGATCTTAAACTCTTCTAGGGTATCATTCTTGTGCTTGAGAAATGCTACCCAGGTGAATCTAGTGTAGTCATCAACCATTACCAAGGCATATTTATTCCCACCAACATATACTTATTGGATAGGACCAAAGAGATCCATATGAATTATGTGGAACTCTTATTTGTTTACCCTTTTGACAGGTGTTGATGGTGGTTTTTGGCGAGGAGGTTGCAAGAGTAATTTTGCATCAATTTTTGGCATCTTGGAACAGCTTGAGACTAGGTATGAATTTATTTTACAATAAGTGTAGGGGGTAAAACCCCTCGGAACACGTGTCTCGCATCCAAGAAGCCAAAACCACACCGAGAAGATCGGCAGCAAGTTCTCGGACCAACCTAAAGAAGGAGAAGTCACACACGAACGAAGAGAAGACTCGGAAGGAAAGGATTCGGACCACGTCGAAGGACCGAAGCCCCAGAATCAACCTCGGAGCAAATAAACCGCCTTACTCGAGAGGGACTGACACCACCACGATTGAGTCGTTTGTCTTTATTAGCTGTAAACCACCCAAGCTCGGCCTATATAAGGCGAGCTTGGAAAACGTTGTAGGGGTTGGATTCTTTTTGGGTTGAACCTAAGCAGCAAGAGAGAGATTAGGTCTGTTATCTCCTCTGGTTCCTTAGGGTTATATTCATGTAATCACAACATCGAAATACATACAAATCTTCTTATACTTTGCCTTTACTGTTATAATTTTGGTCTTTAATTACTGTTCTGAGTACCTTCGGTATTGTTCTTGGGTCTTCGCACCATTAAATCTCATTTAAACTACTGTTGTATGAGTAGATCTGATGGATATGGCTCATTGAGTACCTATGCAGATTTTCTACTCGTACAGTTTGGCGCTAGAAACAGGGACTGATTAAAACAACTTAGGGTTTGCCTGTGATTTTTCGGATTTTCAAATTTTTTGATATATTTTTCTAATCTTCTCAAAAGATTTTCATTTTCTGAAAATAAGCTCCTGTACCCTAAGCATCTAAATGACCTTAATGGCTTTGGCATGTTTAGGAGTTTTTTGAGCACAAAATCAGGTGATAAAATCATCCATTAAAGAGTTTCAAAACCTTGGTATGATGAAGTCGATTTTCAAGAGAGACAGTTTATGTTTGCCTTAAAACGTTTTAAACAATGGAGTTTAACCTTACGAAATACGATTACGAACTCATGCTATATCTGAAAACTCATTTTAGGGTTTTTAATTTTCATGCTATATTGGGAAATAAAGCTCCATAACAAGAAGTCGATGTAAAAAGATGATTCGAACTAAAAGACAAAATAAGCAGTTAGGAATATATCTAAATGGGGCAAATACGACTCATGCTTCGTCTGAAAAAATTTGTTGCAGAGTAGATTTACATGGCCGACAAAAGTACACTGCGCTAGCCGCCTTGGACCTCACGGGTTTTTTGTTTTTTGACAGGTCATAACCAGAATGGCGTCAAAATCGGATCAGGCTCCGAAGCAGCGAGTAGGATCCTCGAAGCAAGGAACCGGATCATCAAGACAACACTTTACCAAATTCTCGACAAGTAAAGGGTTATCCCCCGAGGTGGCGGCTAGCACAGTCCAACACAGGGACCCAGTAAACGAGAACGAGGTATATGTAGAAGACATAGGCCTCGAGGGAAAAGGATTTCCAGAGGCAGAAGAACCAGCCCAACAACAAATACAAGAAGAAAATGGGGAAAACGACGAAGAAGAAGACGAAGCATCCGATCCTGACAATGAAATTCCTGAGCACCAGCCTACCGAAGAAAATACGACAAAAGCAGCACAATTTAGAAGACTAATCTTGAAAAACAGAAAAATAAAAAAGCTAAAGAAACAGCTGGCCGAAGCAAACAAAAAGGTAGCAGAAAAATCAGCATCCAATTACAGAGGAAGCAGCGAAGGACACTCTCGTCCAAACAACGTATCACAGCCGAAGGAGCCCCCGCATCCAAAACGAACAACAAGACCAAGGGCACCAGCAGAGGTCAAGGAATCACAGTGTCAAGCAAAAAGACCGAGCCTCCAGCATACACGAAGGCAAGCATACAGACATTCAGCGAAGGAAACCAAACGAAGAAAGATGCCGAGGCAAGAGCCCTACAGCAAGTAATGATGGATCAAATTAAGGCACTCCGAGCAGAAATTTTTAACAACCAAATCCAATCGAGTGACAAGATCAAACTCACTCAAGCCATGAATGATGTCAACCGCTCACCGTTAAGTCCAGAAATCCTTTCATTGCCAATTCCAGTAAAATGGACGATGCCCACTTTCACATCCATCTTCGACGGATCAGGAGACCCTACTATACATGCCAAAATGTATCTCCGAGTTTCTCTGGCTTACGCCAATAGAGATGAAGTGCTTTGCAAGTATTTTCCCTCTAGTTTAAAAGGAGAAGCTCTCGTCTGGTATGACAATCTCGCAGCCGGCTCGATCTCATCTTTCGAGGAGCTTTCCAAAGTTTTTATACTACACTTCCTGTACAATAACTCCTCCAAGCCTGGGGTAGAGAAGCTATTCAGCATTCGGGTACGCCCAGGAGAGTCGACCAAAAGCTTAACAAGCAGGTGGACCGAGCAGTGTGTAGAGGTGGGAAATGGAGCCACGGAAAAGGACAAAGTACGAGCATTCCTCAACGCTCTAGACAAAGATCACCCTCTATACGACAGACTCTTCTCGAAGAACCTTGAAACACTGCAGGACCTTCGAAAATACCAAAAGGAGCGAATCACCTTGGAGGAAATAAAAGAACAAGCTGCACTGGGAAAAGAAACAATCTTAAAGCAAGTCCACTCGATAAACAACTTATCGCTCGAAGATCGAGGACAAGCAATGAGTACTCACTTCGGGGACCCGTCGAAGCGAGGAAGACAAGATGATAACGGTCGATATGGGAACGAAGGTAAATTTGGTGATGGCAAGTACCACGATAACAGAAAGTACAATGACAACCGAGGAAACAACCCTCGAGGAGAATTCGAAGGAAACAGCAGCCAGCAAGGACAAGGAAACCGAAAATTCGGGACGACCAAACCAGGATTTCCTGCATTTCACGACAGAAAACTTCCCAAGCTCTGCGTACCCATCGAAGATGCCCTTCGGACCATCGAGCAGTCTGAATTCGCCAGCGAGATAAGATATCCTCGAAGTAGAGGAAACCAGCCGAAGCATACGAAAAACTCGAGAGACTATTGCCAATTCCACAAATTTCATGGGCACACCACCGAGGACTGCGTCACGGCGCAGGACCAAATTTATTTCTTTATTACTAGGGGACAATTTAAACACCTTCTGGAGCTGCCACAACCACCCCCAAACCAGCCGCAACCGAAGGAAGAGCCAAAACACGAAGCTTATGTGATCACCATCGACAGGGATATACCAAGATTCGGAACTTGCAATTCAATTGTCCATACAAAGGGTCTGGAAGGAATCCAGACAGGATGCATTCACAAAAGGGATTTGGATGGCGAGGAGATATTAAGTGTGATCACAAAGAATCGCTTAGAGGAATGGCAGAAGCAGCCCGTGTTATTTTCAGCGGCAGACATCCCCCATGAGGGAAGGATGCATAATGATCTTCTGGTCATCACCCTTCAAATGGGGAAGATAGCCATGCCTAAAGTACTGGTGGACCCTGGGAGTTCTGTGGATATACTATTTGGTCAAACGTTCGACAAAATGAAGGGTAAGAAAGCTGCCTTGGTACCTTCGGCCTACAACATATTCGGTTTCAATGGAAAGCCGTCAACACCCCGGGGAGAACTGATGCTCACAATTCATGCCGGTAGCCAAAAGCAACCAACTCTATTTTGCGTGGTGGACATAGATTCTCCTTACAACGCCATCGTGGGAAGACCATGGTTGCATAGCATTATGGGTGTCGCATCCACCTTGCATCAAAAAATCAGGTTCCCAACCCCAACAGGGATTGCGGAGATCCGAGGTGACCCTACCGAGGCCCGAGCTTGCCACGAAATAGATGTTCAAGCGAAGGAAGGCAGCAAGGAATACTCGGAACAAGCGAAAAACCCAAGGATATCGGACGAGAATATAGATAAATTCCTAGCCGACACCAAAGCTGGAATGCTAAGCGCGAAACAAAAGGGCAGCGAAGGCAGCCAATATTTCGAGAACCGAGAACAGTTCCTCGTGGCAGAAGGCAGTCTTCAGACTCTGAGCGAGCAATCAGGCGAGTCTAGCGAAGGCAAAAACATCCAGCAAGAGCCCTTCTGGGTTGGACCATTTGTCATCGAAAGGCAACTTGACAATGATACCTATGGCTTGATTAACCTCGAAGGCCAGAGATTGAAAACCCCAGTGGAGGGGAGGCACATGAAACACTTAGTTTAAGAAAGCAATTCCATTTGTAAGCAACACTCGAAGAGATTTAATAAATAAAAATCGCACTCATTGATGCAACTCCAATCGAAGTCAAACTCCAAATACTATCAGCACCACCGCAAAGGCTGTAACGCCAAAGGCAAAAAACGCCAAACAGGCTGTAACGCCAAAGGCAAAAAACGCCAAACAGGCTGTAACGCCAAAGGCAAAAAACGCCAAACAGGTTGTAACGCCAAAGGCAAAAAACGCCAAACAGGCTGTAACGCCAAAGGCAAAAATCGCCAAACAATAAAAAAGTCCTCGAATAGCAGGCACAGAGCCGATGACCATATAAATCGTAAGGGCCCTACGAGTTATATGGCACGGTCCTCTACCCACAAGACACCCCGATAGCGGTGAGCACTTTGAATCAAGGCTACAAAAGCCGACGATGCACTCGTACTCACTACCAAACGGCCACGAGGACTGCACGTTCTCGGGCGCCGAGGGGACGATAAATGGGATTAACATCTACCTATAGAGGAAGATGGAACCCCGAGGTAGTTGATTTGCTTGCACTCACAAGCGAATTACTCAACCAAGGGACCTCCTCAAAACAAAAAGCAGTCCCGAGGAGGGGCATAACATTTAAACAAAATAAATTCTTTATATATATACTAGTCGACAACCCGTGCTACGCACCGGGTAGAGTGATTGTTCTTGTTATAGTGTGGCGGGGCTCCGCCCCGCCCTTTTTTTTATAGTAAAAATGAAAGTAATTCAACAAAAATGAAAAATAATGATCGATATCGTAACCTCGATTTGATATCCTTCTAAGTTATGATAAAAAAAATATTGGATCCCAGTTAGTATTTGGTTTGTTCTTCGCATTAAAATTATTCATCGACCGTCTACAATGATGAGATAATACGCCCTGCTCCGGCGGTTCAGATCTGCTGGAACATGCCTTAATTGAAACGAAGCGAACCTGCTCTAACAAATAGACGGATATCTAAAGACACGAATAACAAACAACAATTACAACATACACCTGAAGCAACGATTACTATCATCCAATAGATAATTGTGAATTTGGTGTAACACGCCTTCGCCACACCATACCATAATTTAAAATTGCTCAAATTAGTTTCTTATTTGACATTGTTAATTGTTTATCCATATCCATTATAAATCTCTTATTAATTTAATAATTTAAAATCAATACATCCTAGTCTATCTTGTTATGCAATTGAACATAATTTATTAATTATGGTATCCTGCATTATTTTTTTCTGTGGATTTATATGAAAGAACGCACCTGGTAAGATCTTAATTGTTGATTGGGGTCTTATTGTTCGTCATAATATGCCTGTCCACTTTATTGTCGAGGCTTTATCACTTTGTGTTGTCTTCGATGTCACTGATCTCCGCAGTAATTGTATCAAGTATGGCAATAAAAACCATTTAGTATGATTGAAGTGATATTCTTTATATATATAGAAAGCACCTGATAAGATCGTAACTGTTGATTGGGAGTGGCGGGGCTTCGCCCCGCCCCGGCCTTTTCGATGAAACGTATCTCAATTGAAACAAAGTTAAGACATGAATAATAAAGATAATTAGCAATTGCAACATACACCTGAAACAACAATTATATTATCTATCCAATAAATAATTGTTAATTGTGTTTGACGCTCCTTCGTCATACAACACCATTATTTAAAATTGACACAATTTAGTTTCTTATCCGACATTACGCAATTTTTATCTAGATGTATGAGAACATCTCTAATTAATATAGTAATAAAAATCATTGCATCGCAATCTATCTTTTTATATTTTTTCGTGGATTTATATGAAAGAAAGCATCTAATAAGATCGTAACTGTTGATTGGGAGTGGCGGGGCGAAGCCCCGCCCCGGCACTTCAACTTATATGGAACATGTCTTAGTTGAAACCAAACTAACACTCTCAAAAAAAAAATAGACTGTTACTTAAGGCATGAAAGTAGAGTCAATTAGAAATTGCAAGATACATGCGGAACAACAATTACTATCCAATAGATAATTCCTAATTTTTGTGTGACACGCCTTGGTCACATCACACCATAAATTAAAATTGCCCCTGCTTAGTTTCTTATCCACGCCTTGTGTCCTAGGTATATAAGCAGTGATTTCAAATCTAGAGGTTAATCGTACTCTGGCAACTTTACGTAAGGCAGAGTTTGGTTTTTAGGGGGTGATAGTGGAAAGGTTGACAGATAAGTCACCCTTACTGTCACTCTACGGAACCGTACATGAGATTTTCACCTCATACGGATCCTCGTTCAACTCTTTCGAAGTCATTGGATCCCTGTTCGAGAATCTCCTCCCTTCTTCCACTCCGCCCCGTACCATCTTAGTTTATTTCTAATAGTTATTGAACTAACAAAGACCTTAATTAAATAAGAGGTTTTCTTAAACCGTCACCATGCTTTTAAAAATTAAAAAAAGTAAAAGGTAATAATTACCCGTTATTGTATGAGGTATCTCTCGATTCTTAATTGAAGGGAATGATACAGGTTTCTTACTTATTTTATTTTCCCTACATTCTCGAGTAAATTTTATATAAAGGAATGTATTTTTGTTGACGGATTCTTCCAAAACGGTTTTTTTTTTAATTATTATCTTTTATAAGAATCAATGAGCAAGTCATCAAACTACATACATAAGTGTAAGACAATCTACTTTCTGCACATAGAACAAATAAAGAAAAACTTTACCTATTGTCGGAAGTCATACATCAGTCATTGAACTAAATTTTTTATTCCCAACATTGCTTGCCTTCTTCACAAAAGCATTTGACTCGTACGAATCATATCTGGAATCAAATTAATTGCGATTGTGTAGCTGTTGGGTTATATAGTTTTTTTGTTTGCTAAGACCAATTGGAAAACATGTCATTTGACTAAGCTGGAAATACTGAGGGTAATAGATTTGCTTACTTTCAAATCATATTAATTGCGATTTTTTTCTCTAGAATAAGATAACTTTTGATCTTCTTGCCATATATGCTCTAATTTAATATAGTCAAGGGCCCAAGAATGCTTGCCAAGCAAAGTTCACTCTCTGCATAGGCTTTGGGCTACTCTAGCAGTATTTGAAACCACCAACCAAACAACGTTTACCTAATGCCAAGGCTAGGGTATGCTGTTTATCTTGTATGAGTACATTGCACCTGGCAAAACATGAATTTCTTTGTCATTAAAAGCCTTTCCAGACATTATAATGGACTACGAAAGTCATAAGGCCACCTTGAATGTACGCTAATATGTAGCATCGTTCTTAGTTTGTTAGATGTTCGGAATATTCAGTGCCGGTCCTGACATTTTTGTGGCCTGAAGCAAAACAAAAAAAAATGTGGCCCCAAATGAAGATAACGCCTTGTTTTATTTGATGGTCTAGGTGTTTCTTTTTGTTTCCATTAATTTCCGATGGCTAATGAATGTGCCACAAAACTATTGATAACTAATAAATATGCAGGGTTGTTTCCCAAAAGAACAAAACTGGTGAATGCTCCAAAGAATAAATATGCCAACCAAGAATCTATCAAAGGAGTTGTTGATTGCCTAGCTAAGTTGACAAGTAAAAAGCTCTTGAAGGTCGATGGATGCATATTGCACCTGGTGAAATGGGAAGTTTTCTTAGTGAGGATATTGCTGGTAGAGCGTTACCTCGTATTGTTAGGAGTGTGAGTCCTTAGTTGTTAGCTGCGTCTAGCCTATAAGAAAGAAAAGAAAAAAAGAACTCCATTGCTTTCTTCGCGCCAAGATGACCACCCAGTTGCATGTAAGGAAATATATTAGCCAAATTTTTCTTGCTTACTCCACCTTAGGTCCTCTCATTTTTCTAGGTCTCTCTTAGATATCTCTGTCTTAATACCAACGGAGATTTCCCGTTGTTTAATCTCGGTTTAAAGCATCTCCAATAGTTGGTGCTAAAAATCCTACTTGGTTATTTTGACTTTCATTAAGGAGGGTTTATGTAATAAAGTTCTTTGATACAAAAACCATCTCCAATAGTTCAAGGTCTTAACCCTTAGATTTTATATGTGGATATAATTAATTAATGACATGGAATAATATATTGTTTATTTAATGAAATAAATATATTGTTTTTCTTTGTTTTTTCTATTGGTTTAAACTATAATTAATGACATGGAGGTCTAACAGAAAGTCTAAATAAGACCTTCTGTAAGACCTTTTGGTTGCCATGTCACGACTCCTAGTTTTGAGGACCCTACTATTGGAGATGAATTTTTATTAAACGGGAGTCTTAAATCCTATGTGTTATGGAACAAATAAAATTCGACTCACTGTTGGAGATGCTCTTAATATCTCAATCTATTATATGAAACAGCCCCTTTTATTTCAAATATAAAATCAACAAATTTTAACACCTAGGTAAAAATACATAAACACAAAATGTTGGAATAGGCATAAAAAGACATAAGTAAATAATTTATCCCACTGCATAAAATGCAGTGAAGCACCGGAGGAAAACGACTTGACCTCGAAGTTAAAAGAGTATTACAAAGCATCAGACGTATGGAGCTGCATGATTGCTTGACGTTCCCTTGCATAAACCGACCACCATTACACCACACTCACCCAAGATCCCGCTTGTTTGTTTTCCAAACTCAACTAATTAAACAGGCCACATGCCATAAAAAGTTATTACCGTCTAGAAGTTCCACCAAACCATCCATACAACAAAAACTACAGTTTCACTTTCATACACATAATTACTTTTTAGCAGCTTTACCACCGAAAACAATCCATATTTCCTTGAGTAGCACGTAAAATTTGCACCTCTATTTCTCTTGCTTGCATTTCCCTGCCATTTTTGGTGAAGTTATTCTCCAGGTATAGCTACCAAACAAAAGAAGACACCTCTGAGTTTGATTAAAGTTATGCCTACAGAACGTACGGAGGACGTATATGCTTCTATGCAGCTAGGCGAGGTAACACAAACATTTTATCAATCGATGCATTATCTGTTCCATCTAGCCATGTTGGCTAATTAATATATGAATCTTAGCAAAGCTTGTAAGATGGATTTACATAAGGCAATTGCTAAGAAGAAATCAAATTTCTTCACAACTCTCAAATTTATTGAGAGAATACTACCTTCAAAGAGTTGTCAGACTATTAAATACACAGATACCATGTGAAGAAAGGAAACATGTTCAACTAAGTCGTACTTGACATAAGATCAACTAAGCTAGTATATTGAAGTAGTAGAAGTAGGGATGAAGTGCAAACGGTACCTTTGTTAAAGGCTGCAAACGAAATCATCGTTTCAAATTAAGTCTGCAAATGAAATATTGGACAGTCCCCCTCCTGCATTAATCTGCCAACGAAAGTTGCCCATGCTCTCCTAAATCATTATCAACATATTATGGCGTAGCCCTTACAAGATCTGTAATTAATATGCCAGTACAATGAAGCCGAAGACGAAATAGACAATAAAGGACTTACAAATCCCATCCATGCAAAATTACAAAGAGAATACAGAAATCACTCACAGTTGGTCCAGATTTCATGGCCTTCGCGGCACTGTGCTCGTCCTCTTGACATACTGCACAATTAGTCGCCAATGCATCAAATGTATTTTGTATTTTGAATAGACTATGCGACAGTATCAGTTTCTACTCACGCTCAACAGAAGGCAGGAACTAAAGCTGTTGCATATCTACTCCAAACATCGTCAATCACATTTCCTACAAAATTCTTACGTTACTTCAACACCTACTTTGCCCAACCAAGCCATATGTCTGTGGCGAGATACGTATAGAATACTGTAAAAAAAAAAAAAAACCAGCCATTTTGAGCTTGCCTGTGCCAGGGGGATCCCAAATATACCACGAACTTCACACAAAATCACACAAAAAAGTGAAAAATTAGAAGTTGCTAAATCCACAAAGGAGACTACACACTATATAATAACAGGAGCAACACAATCAATAAATATGCTACTACAATGTAGCCAGAGGCCAGAGGAAGACGAAGGAGAACATTACAGGAGTTACAAATCCCACTGATGTAAGGTACTAAAAATACGTTAAAATGACGGTAATTCTACACATACCGTGTAGAATCCCTTAGGAAATCCCGTGGGAAAATCTAGCGGTGCATGTGCGTTTAGATTAGGATGTGCGGCCCCTACCAATTAGGATTAGCAGGGGGGCCCGCAGTTAAATGTGAGACACGGGATTTCCTAAGGGATTTTCCCCACGGGATCAATATCATTAGCGAAAATGAAATAAGCACATGTCAGAAAAAAAGTAAAGAAACGACACCTCCAGATGGATAGACATAGTGTAAATATGCAAACCTAGCAGCACAGCATACTCCCAACCCACATGAAATTCCTCACCGAGCCCTGCAAGGACCGGTCAATCGTGGAAGAAAAATGAATATTAATGTCGTTGTCTTGAGCCGTGCTCAGGCTTTTGCAGTTCGCAACAATTCCACGAACACTTCCTTTGCCTTTAAATCGACTGGTCGTTTCTTGATTTGCATAAAACCTCCGTTCTTTTTCCTACCATTCTTGCTGGAACGAAGATTTTCCTTTCTCGTTCTCCATATGTAACTGTGTAAAATCCCAAGGGTTAGATCCTACACAGTACACCCAATTATCATACATCAACATACACACAATCACACCTAAACATTCATCTAGCATATAGCATAGGAAATATGTAAGAGAGTAAGGTTAGAGATACTTGACAAGATGATTTACTTGGTTCGCCCTTAGGTAAGGACTACATCCAAGGATTCCACTATTATAAGCGTGATTACAACTCTTAATTACCTTGCAAATCTTCTAAGTGTTATCTCACAATAAGAACCCTAATTTCAGCCTTGGGCTATAGAGAGCAAGTAGAATACTTTTCCTCTCTCTAGACCAATCCAAAATGTGTCCAACCCCTTTCTCAGATACATCTTTCGCTATTTATACAAGATTTACATTAGTGCTAGACAGCTAATACAGACAAGCTACGCTCTGACACTGATTTGTCCCTACTCGCCAACAAAGTAGGTCGCCGAGGTGGTATTACTTCCAGCGAGTAAGTCTTCTTGAGGATAAGGATTGCTGACGAGGTTCCCACTGAGTCAACAAGTCAACCCTGACAATCTATCCGTTCTGACAAGTAATGAATGCTCAACTACTTCACACCAACTTATCACCTTCCCACGCTACACCAATCTTACTCCGTTGGTACCATTA
>JAJJMA010041877.1:0-20894 GCA_023529015.1 Papaver nudicaule
TATTGTGAAGGTTTAGAGCTTAATTATATTTGTGCGGTTTCGACACGCATCAGTTAGCCGAGGAATAGATTACATGGACTACTCAGGGGCAGGTCTTCCCTTCGAGCCAAAGATGGTTTCCCTTTATGAAGAGTAGAGATTTGTTGGTGGCTTCCTTGTGCCAACTCCTTATGCGGACCTTTATGAGAAGATCTGGAAAAAGTACGGTCATGCCGCTACCAACCAGCTGATGAAGGATATTCCCGTTATGGTGACCATGGTTTCCTTGCTGCTTCCTGTAATAAAGGAGATGGAAGAGGAAAAACTGTATGACGTAACCTCTGGAATGATCCATAAGTGGGAGAGCCGTATTTATGTTTTAGAGGCGTTGATGTGTAATGTGGGTTGGCTTCGTCAGCGGCTCGAAATCGTGAAGATGGATCGTGCTGGGTTGGTCTCTAACGTCTTTCATTGTTCGAAGGCTCTCCTCCGTGCTGAAAGGGACTTGGAAGGGTTATCTGATAAGGCAGGCCAGATGTTGAAAGTCATACGGGCTAAGGAGCAGGCTTTGGTTGAAGAGTCTAACAAGGTTAATGATGTGATTGATAGTTTGAAAAGGAAGAACAATGTTTTTCGCCAGAGAGTGGAGATGCTTTATCGGGAGTATTCCTTGTTGGATGGCTTGTTTTAAAAGCTGGGTTTTGACATTTTGATGAGAGGAAGGCTTGGGTTTTGAGAAAGTCTTATGTTGTTCCTTTTGTTATCTGAACTCTGGTTTCTATGAACGAAATCTATTAGTCTTCGTTTTTTTTTTTTTCGAATAAAATTTGGTATTTTACCCAAAGAAAACATAAATTTCCCTTTTCTGACCTAAGTCCCCATGCCTCTGGGTTTGTCCGTTGTCTTTCCTTTGTGTTGATCGTTCCTCGACTGATGATTCCCATCGTTGTGAGACTGTGAGCTTTCCTGCATGACCTTCTGGCTGAGTAGGGTTGTGCCTTACTCCTTTCGCTGTCGGCGGGGTAAATGGTTCTGCCAAGTTCTGGTCCAGTGAGACTTCGTGATGCCGAGTATGTACCCTTTGGCGTGGTCCCACAGAATTTGCTTCTCTTCCGTGTGCTGGGAGGTTCGCGCCTACGACCTTGTCCCTTTTCTCCTTGTGGCGCCATGGGTTGGGGCGTCATGCTTATGGCGCCGTGTTTTTTTTTGCGCCGTGGGCTGGGATGTTATGCCCATGGCGCCACGACCCTTTTGTTAGGGTTTCCATTCCCTAGTGACCTCCCTCTTTAAACGTAGTACGCCTTCAGCCACTTGTCGTTAATGACAATCCCCTCTGTTTTTCTATCCATAGTGATTATCTTGTAGTATCCACTCGCAGGCGCCTTAGAGATGACATAAGGACCTTCCCAATCTGGAGCAAATTTTGGCGCCGCTGCGTTTTGTTGGATGTACTTTGCCGTCTTCAGCACCAAGTCCCCTACTTGGAAAGTTCTTGGTTTCACGGCTTTGTCGTATGCCCGAGAGAGCCTTTTCCGATACATTTCCATATGTTTCTCCGCTTTGGCTTGTCTTGAATCCAGAGAATCTAGTTCTTCTATTCTTGAATCTGCTATCTCGTCTTCATCCCATTGAACACCACTTGCTGCTGCAATCCAAGGCGATGGTACTTTGATTTCTGCTGGTAATATGGCGTCGGCGCCGTAGACTAATGAATAAGGTGACGTCCCGATAGAATTTCGTGGAGAAATTCTGTAGGCCCATAGCGCTGTAGGTAACTGCTCGTGCCACGACCTTGGGTTGTCATGCACGGTTCTACTGATGATCCGAATCAACGTCTTGTTGGTACTCTCTGCTTGCCTGTTCCCTTGAGGGTAGTATGGAGTGGAACAAATGTGCTGGATCTCATATCTTTGAAGTAACTCCGCTACATCTTTGTTAACAAATGGTGTCCCGTTGTCAGTAATGATATGTTTAGGGATCCCAAACCTGCAGATGATGTATTCCTTGATGAATGTCGTGATTGTGACGCCAGTCGTGCTTTTTAGAGGTATCGCCTTCTACCCATTTACTGAAGTACTCTGTCACGGTGATAATATACTCCTGGTTCCTTGAGGAAGTCGGGTTGATCTTCGGAATGAGATCGAGTCCCCAGCTGTAGAATGGCCAAGGGCTACTAATTGACCATATAGGTAGGCACGAAGTGTGGATGAGGTTTCCGTGAGTTTGGCACTTGTGGCATTTCTGTACGAACGACACCACGCCATCCTCCATGGTCGGCCAGTAGTACCTTTCATGAACCTGTAGGAAAAGCTTTCTTTTTCCTTGGTGTTCAGTCTCGTGCGTCTTCTTTAGAACCACATGAATCTCTTCGTCGGATAAGCAGCGGGGTAGACTTCCCCCATAACTTTTACGATATAATGCTCCTTCGTGGTAGACGAACCTCCTGGCTCTTTTAATCAGACAACTGGCTATGTGTTGGGCTGTTGATAAGATCTTTTCGTTGAGGTATTTGACGAAAGGTTCTCTCCAGTCTTCGGAAGGGTGACAAACCAAGGCTTCAGATTGATGTGAAGGAGTTTGGCAGTTGGGGCACGTCTCTTGTAGGGCTCGATATTGTGCTTTCATCGTTGGCCAGTAGTACCCCAGTCTCTGGAGTTGCCGGTATAAGGTCACGACGAGGGTTTGTCCACAAACCTCGTTATGAACACGTCTGAGTTGTTGATGTGCTTCGGTTCCTCCCAAGCACCGCGAAAAATGATTTATCTGGGTTCCTATGGTACAGTATCCCGTGGAAAAGAAAAAAGTGTTTTAACTCTTTAATGCTGAGTGTCCGTTCAGTAGTATGGTTACTTAGATCCTCAACGACGGGTGTCCTCCAGTCGTTTTCCGGTATGATCTCGTCCTCTGCCAGCCAGATTGAGGGAATGGTCCGCCTCTTCACTGTCACAGTTTTCTCTTCCCCTTCGAACTGAAGTTTGGAAGCCAAGGTCGCTAAGCAATCAACATGTCTATTGTTGGTACGCCCGGTGTGTATTATGGTTGCGTCAGCAAAATGGTTTAGCAGCTTTTGTGCTTCAGCCCTGTGAGGAGCAAGAGTGACTTTTTTGAGAGAGTATACTCCATTCATATGGTTCACCAGCAACTTTGAGTCGTCTCTAACCTCGAGGTGTGTTACACCTGCTTGCTTAGCTAGTGACAACCCCATGAGGAATGCTTCGTACTCCGCCGAGTTGTTGGTACACTTGAAATCTAATTTGAATGAATGAGATAGCACTTCGCCTGCTGGGGATACTAAGACGACGCCGGCTCCACCAGTGTTGTCGTTCGGGGTAGCAGATCCATCAAAGTATAGAAGCCATGTGTCTTCTTTCACCAGTGCTATCTCGGGTAATTCTCCTGGTACTTCTTCGTGTAGAGTTGTAGAGTGTTCCCCTGGGAATGCAACAAGAAGGTCCGCTACAAGCCTGTCCCTTGATGACTTTCGGGGATACACAAGCTATATCGAATTCAGACATCTGTAGTAACCACTTCGCTGGTCTCCCAATCAGGGCGGGTTTCAAGAGAAAAAATTTGATGGGATCCGCCTTTGTGATAATGACTAACCGGTTGGAGATAAGGTAATGTCGAAGCTTCTGTATTGCAAAAACCAGGGACAAGCATGCTTTCTCAGCTTTAGGATATCGAAGTTCTGCATCTTTCAGGGTACGAATGATGTAGTAGACTGGACATTCAATCCCTGCTTCATCTTTTTGTGCTACTAGCGCTCCGATCGCGACGTCGCTCGAGTCATTGTAAAGGAGTAGTGGCCGCTCTCCTACATGAGACTTCATGACTGTTGGCGACAAGAGCAACTGCTGAATCCTTCGGAATGCTTCTTGTTGGATGGGTGACCATATGAAACTAGCATCTTTCCTCAACAGTGGAGTGAACGAGGCTACGAATTGGGCAAGTCCTAGGATGAAGCGTCGGATGTATGATACCTTTCCCATGAAACTCTTTAATTCCCTTACAGTTCTTGGCGGCGGCATGGTGATGATAACTTGCGTCTTGGATGGGTCGACCTTGATTCCCTCTTCTGTCACCTGGAATCCTAGAAACTTCCCAGAAGAAACACCGAAGGCGCACTTCATAGGATTCATCTTTAGCTTATACTCCTGGCACCGCTCGAATACTTGTCGTAAGACCTCCAGGTGAGACGTTCGAGTTTTCGACTTCACAACTATGTCTTCCATGTAATCTTCGACTTGCTTATGCATCATGTCGTGGAAGATAGCCGTCATTGCCCGTTGGTAGGTAGCTCCTGCGTTTTTCAGACTTAATGGCATGACCGTGTAGTAGAAGTTTCCAAACGGCGTCCGGAATGCTATTCTTGGGGCGTCATGCTCGTACATCTTTATCTGGGAGTACCCACTGTATCCATCCATGAAGGAGAACATGGCATGTCCGCCAGTAGCATCTACAAGCATGTCGATGTTCGGGAGTGGGAATTCATCCTTTGGGCAGCACTTGTTTAAGTCTCTGAAGTCTACGCAGCATCGTATTTGTCCATTCTTCTTTTTCACCGGTACTACGTTGGCCAACCAAGCAGTATGTTGGATTTGTTTGATGAATCCTGCCGCCAGCAATTTCTGTATCTCGATCTTTATCTGCTCCTCCATGTGGTGCCTGAAATTCCTTGGTTTTTTCTTGATAGGCCTAGATCCTGGAGTGATCGACATGTGGTGCGTCACCAGTTTTTCGTCGAGTATTGGCATTTATGCATATGCCCATGCGAATGTGTCTTGGTATTGTCTCAGGAAGTCTATGAACCCGGCACGTTCCTCAGATGATAGAGCTGAGCTGATGGACACTGGGCGGGGTGAATCTTCCGTTCCAATGTTTATTGTTTCGAGCGTATCAGTAGTAGACTCCGTCCCATCTTGTAGTTGTGGAGGTGCTCCGGAACTTCATCTCCAATCTGATGTTCATTGTAGTGGCATTACCTGTGGCGGGGAGAGCTATTTCTAGTCTCCCCTGTTAATTGCTAACATTGACGTCGAAGATAGATCGTTCTTTCTTTAGCATCTCGGGTTGTCACGAAATTCCCTGCACTCTTGGCATGATGGTACGTTACTGTGTTACTCCCTTCAGTTGTGGCAGTACGGCTTGTGTCCTTGCCCCCTTGCATTCGTTCGTGCCTCTCTATGGACGTTTAACCTGGAAGTGGCGTGTTGTAGACTTTGTCCTGACCTTTGGGCGTCTCGTCCTTTGGGTCGACGAATTCAACATCGTATATTGATGAATATGGAGAAGGGGATGCAGTCACGCGAACGATATCCTTGTTCACGATCGCTTTCAAGCACTGGTGGTAGGTGGAGGCTACGACTTTATTCTCGTGCAACCGTGGTCTCCCCAGTATCATGTAGTACTCAGGCTCCTTCTCGATCACATGAAATTTAGCCCTCGTGTGAATAGGTCCTACCTTTGGTTCCAAGTGGACGTGTCCATAGGTACTCGTTTTGTTTCCCTCAAAGTCCTTCATCATGATCGGGTGATAAACCACTTGTTCTTTAGAGATTTTCACGATCCTGAGGGTTTTGAGAGAGATTACATTGGATGCTCCTCCAATGTCGACTAGCGCCCTCTTGAATTATGTATCCTTGATTTAAGCAGTTACATAGAGAGCACGGTTGTGCCCTTCATCAGCCATCATGTCTTCAGCAGTGAAGGTGATGTCTCGTGTCTGGGGATCAACTACCATGGAAACTTCGGATATCATAGGTATAGTCGGAGTTAGGTTTGCTCCAAAGGCGATGTGGTTGAGAGCGTCGAACGTATCTGCACGATGTCCTCTTGAGAAGGACCTCGCATAGTTTCTCGATAAGGAGAGTTGCTTCCTCCTTTACTGGTTTGTCGGAAGTGGTGAAGCTCTTGATGTAACTTGGTATGGTGAGACGATTTTTTTGGGGTGTCGTCCCTAGAGTAACCATCTTTCGAGGAGAGTCTTATGGGACCGAGAGATTGATCTCCCACTGTGGTCGCCTTTGCCTGAAAAAAAAGGTACCGTCTCTGGGTACTTTCGTAGTGCTCGAGATCAAACTCGAACAAGACAAGCCTAAACCAAGTCAATGGTCATTCAAGTCTTGCTTCGGTCACAAAGAGGATAATGGTTGATCTATGGAGGCAAATAGTGAAAGAAACTTGAGATCAGGTTGAGGATGTGTGTTTCTGGGTGTGAGAGTTCAAGATCTCCGTCGTGAGGGTGACTGGAAATCTCCAAGGCTACAAGTGTGTTGAATACTCAGGTATGTGTGCTGAGGTTCTGGTTATTCTGAATGTTCTGACTGTTCTGCCTTGGAAGATAGAGTAAGCCTCTATTTATAGTGTTGAACTCACCCTGATCTCTCGACATAGAAGGTGGAAGCCGTGGAAGAGTGGAGGAGTGGAGTACATGAGTTGTCCTCTGTAACTGCTAGAGTCGTGTAGAACGTGTCCACTCAGCACCACTTTCTCGTAACTGTCCATCATCTCTATCAGTTTCTTTCTAACTGTCGTAGACCGCGTACATATGTTGCACAAGGCGTACATATGCTGCACAAGGCATTCCAGAGAACGAGTGAGTCTGTATGAACGCGTACATATGAGTTCAAGGTTTCTCCTGAACTCCAATAGACAGCTCTGTGAACGCGTACACATAAGCCATGAAAAACTCTCAACTTTCATATCATTGAGTTTTCGGTTTTGAAATAATTAGTTCACGGACTTGTCATTACTTAGCCCATGGAATTCAACTACTTAATCCATGCGATGTTCAAACATGTTTTGGACCAGAAGTCGCAAACCTTCAATCAAGGTTGAGTCTTCTTTAACTATTGGCCTAGTCCAAAGTTAGAAGAAGATTGAGAATGGGTATTCAAGCTATGAACTTTCCTAGTTCCGGAACTTGCTTGAGCCCTACTCAAGGTTGGTTAACTTTTAAGCAAAGCCTCCCTTGGTGATCACTATAAATAGATGACCTTCTGCAAGATGCATTCTCAATCCTCTATACATCTGTGTCTCAAAGTCCTTTTCTTGGACTACAACTATTGAAAGACTTCACTTGAGGATCGTGAAGCACGGGTCGGAAGTTAAATTCCTGAACATGTATCTTGGGTCGATTGAATTATTTCAATCTTATCACGACCAAGATTTGATAGAAATTTCGTAAGGTAGATCTTGTATCGTAAACCCTAGAAGTTCCGTAACGCATATTCATGGACTAGGTTTAATACTAAGTTCGTCAAGCGTTATGAGGTAAAACTGTTTAGGCTAGATCAATAAGTCTTATTCAGTAAAAACCGATTTCCATTAACCTTGACTCTAAGTCTAAAGGAAATCACAATCGTATTCTCGTTTAAGGATAAGGAGTGGTGATTATGTAAATAAAGGAAGAAATGACACATGTCAATTTGGGGAAAAAGGGAAAACTCTATAAATAGCCCCTTAACAAGATCATTTGGAGAGGTTCTTTTCTGAGATTAGTGTGAGATGTTACTAAGAGAGAGAGAGAGAGAGAGAGAGAGAGAGAGACCTATACCCCTGTGATTCAGACCGGACTTTCACAATCACCCATTCACAGTCGGCTACTCAGTAACCGTCCCCCAGTCAATTTGACCTTGACCGGGCGGCCTCTCACTAGCCGTCTAGTAATTAGAAATAGACAGATCCGCTCCTCACTTCAACTCCCACTCTATTTTTCACTCACTCAATAGCCTCACACCACATTTTACCCCCCCACACCACCACCACCACCACCACCACTTTCAATTTTCATGGTGTTATAGGAAGATTTATTGCACAATTTTTGAAGTGTTTGTTCTACACAAAAGGGGTTATTGTGCACATTTCAATTTCAATTTTCATCCACGAAATCAACAAAGGTACGTAATTTTGTAATTAGGGTTTATAATTTCATTTGTTGTTAGATATCAATCTATTAGGTTGATTAGTTGCATTTGATAGGTTTGAATGATGACATTGAACATAGAAGTGGTTATGTAGAACATGAAATTGTAGAAATGTTGTGGTTTTAGTATATTTTGTGTATTGAACATATAAGTAGTTATCAGAGGCACTGCCACTCCCATCAAAGAATCTGCATTTCTGACCTTCTCGGATCCTTTGCTCTTGTGAACTAAATGTTATTTCTGGAGAGTCATTTGAAGCTGTTCGGCGGACATGTAATATGTGCTGTTGCGCTAGAAATTGATCCAATGTTTGTTCACCAGGTTTGACGGCTTTGTCCTCTCTTAAGTATAGTCTCCCGATAAATCCTCCTTGTCTGCTTGTGGTGCTGCTCTCAGATGATCTTATTACTGTCTTGTTGGCCTTTTGCAGTTTCTTATAGGCGGTGATGTACTGTTGCTTGGTGTTGCTTCGTGAACCTAGTTGATTACAGTTGTTTGAACGATCTCACAAATCAATATTCAAACAACAACCTGAGTATAGTTCAAAGAACCGAACCGTAACAAGAGCGTAGTTCTTGTAGATCTCAATAGAGATGGATTCACTCAAAGGTTACGAGTCAACAAACTTGCAATTACTTCAATTATATAGATCAGAGACAATATAATGCGAAAGGGAAAAGTAATGTAAGACACCAGAATTTTGTTAACGAGGAAACTGTAAACCTAGCAGAAAACCCCGGGACCTCGTCCAGATGTGAACACCCTCAGTATTAACCGAATACAGACGCTAGCCTACTCTCAGACTTCAGACTGGAATGTATCGAGACTGAATTAGCCCTACAAGCAACTCAGCTACCAATGTGCTCCTACGTCTCTTGGCTCCCTCAGAAACCTACGTACTTGATTCCCCTAGCTGACGTCCTTTACAGGCCCAGAAGTTGCTCCACTTCCCTTCGTGAAGATTAGCGCTACCCTGCCTCTAACAGGACGCCTAAAAGTAAGTAATCAAACAAGAATACGATTGTGATTTCCTTTAGACTTAAAGTCAAGCTTAATGGAAATCGATATGTTGAATAGGGCTTAATGATCTAGCCTAAACAACTTTACCTCCAAACGCGTGACGAACTTAGTATGAAACCTAGTTCGTGAATATGCGTTGGGAACTTCTAGGGTTTACAATACAAGATCTACCTTACGAAGTTTCTATCAAATCTTGGTCGTGATAAGATTGAAAAAATTCAATTGATCCAAGATACAAGATGGAATTTTACTTCCGACCTGTGCTTCACGATCCTCAAGTGAAGTCTTTCAATAGTCGTAGTCCAAAAGGACTTCGAAATGACGACCAACCTTTATGCAAGGATACACATATGTGTAGAGGATTGAAATTGTATCTTGCAGAAGGT
Organism: Papaver nudicaule; assembly: GCA_023529015.1. NCBI lineage: Eukaryota > Viridiplantae > Streptophyta > Magnoliopsida > Ranunculales > Papaveraceae > Papaver > Papaver nudicaule. The sequence continues at coordinate 9,311 of JAJJMA010041877.1, forward strand.
CATCTATTTATAGTGATCACCAAGGGAGGCTTTGCTTAAAGTTTAAGAAACCTTGAGTAGGGCTCAAGCAAGTTCCGAAACTAAGAAGGTCCATAGCTTAAATACCCGTTCTCAATCTTCTATGAACTTTGGACTAGGCCAAAAGTTAAAGAAGACTCAACCTTGTTTGAAGGTTCGCGACTTCTGGTCCAAATTATATTTGGACATCGCTTTGCGACTTCTGGTCCAAATACTTGTTTGAACATCGCTTGGATTAAGTTGTTGAATTCCATGGGCCAAGTAATGACGAGTCCGAGAACTAATCATGCCTAGACCGAAAACTTCAATGATATGAAAGTTTTGAAGTTTTCTCATGGCTTATATGTACGCGTTCATAGAGCAGTCAAATAGAGTTCAGGAGAATTCAGGAACTTGTATGTACGCATTCATGAACGCGTTCATACAGACTTTGCCCGTTCTCTGAAATGCCACACAATCACATGTACGCGTTCATGTACGCGTTAGCCGTTGTGGTCTATTTCAAGAGACAATTCAACATGCTCTATCTATACATATTATCACAACTGTGACAAATGCAAAGGCAGAAATCCTAGAATACCTTCGGATCATATAAACAACATTATAGACTATTGGTATGATAAAAATGGTAAATACGATAGGAAAGGAAAAACCTTTTTAACCTTTCGCGAGGACGTTATGATTTATCAAGTAGTAAGCTTCGGTCTCCGTCTTCATCAGTCTTTGTCTCAATTACCTAAAACTATCCTAGTTCGAGGTTGTAGAGTAAACTTATCAAGGATTGTGTTTTTGTCTCATAAACTTGACAACTGACTTGAGATAGCAATATCAGTGGGTTCAACAGAGCAATGCTCTAACAATCTCCCCCTTTGTCCATTTTAGTGATAAAAACCAATCTTACATATGGATTCAAAAAGTAAAATCTTTTAGCCCTAACCGTAATGTACTTGATCTTCTTGTAATCTTCAGCGTCTTCAGATATGAGTGTTCCTGCAAGTGAAGATTCAAGGTATATATAACAAACTCAAAGTCACCACACATCTTTGTTTCTAGAAGGACATAGTCCAACAATAGTTTGTTATGCAATTGAGTAATATGTAAAACTTGTAAGCATATTGCATCGATGCTTCAAGATACTACACAATTCGATATGGTCTCCCCCTTACTCAATACACTAACTTTTGCTTTGACATGACAAGCACATCGATTTTACTCCCCCTATGACAATGCCATAGACACTTGTAGTAGTAGATAGAAAGATTTTACTCCCCCTTACTACAAGATTTATCCCCCTTTTTGTCATAAAAATAGACAAAGAAAAGAAATATAGGAATCCTCATAAAATCGCAATAATCAATGTAAACAAAGGTAAACATACCTGAAACGAAAGATAAAAAGATGCAATTCTCTCATAGATTCCACAGCCGCACTCCCCAAAAAGATATTACCATGAAATACAAGTTCAAAAGAACTCTCCCCCATTATGTGTCATTCCATAAGGAACAACGCGGCGACCTTCCCAAGCAAGGATTTGGAATAAATCCTTGGGTGATGTACAATTTCACAAGGAAAATTGTAGATATGTTTTTCTTTCCTAGCCAGTTACGGTCAAATAGGAATTCAAGGTTTAATCTTCCTACTTTCTCAGAGAGTTTCGGTCAACCATCGCCTTTAGAGAAAACATTAGGTTACCCCTTCCTAGTGGTTGTAAGACTAAGAATTAAAGGTACAACATTTAATCCAGTGGAGTTCAACATTGTAGTCTACAAGGTACCTTATTATCGAAATCATCTCCCCTTATCCATAAGAGTCAGAAGCATGGACTTTGATAATTTTTCATGAACTGATTTACCCGAACGGGTGGTATGGCTAAAAAAACAAGTTCACGATTTTGCAATACATTCATAAATATAATCAATTAAGATCTAGCATTGCAATCATCAATTAAGATTTTAATTTAATAACCTCGATTAATTGATGAAAACTAGGTAATGCAATTTAAGCAAATCACTCATATAATTTAAAGCCAAGATGACTTAGGCAAGAATGCCTCTCTTTCTTGAACAAAGATTTTTCTCATCTTGATAATGTAAAGAAATAGTTTATTCTTCAGTTACCTCCTTCTCTGGTTCTTCATAGGTAGTCCAGTCTTGTTCAATAGCAGCTACTCTTGAGGTGAGATCACCGATGAGACTGGTGAGTTTATTAAACTCCTTGCTTAAACTTAAAACGTGTTCAAAAACAACGTCAAGTTTCATATCGGATGCCTTTATTTGTTCTTCAGAGATACATGGAATTGAGCATTGAGCATATAATGATTTATTCTCTTGTGTTATATACTAGATTCACTATCTGAAGATTCAATTCTAATCTTTTTACAGGAAGGAAGAATAATAGTCCATGTATTGTCGTTCATCTTACAGTTTCAGTTCTAAGGAGAAAAGAATTCCTTCTTTTGGACTGATTGAATAACCCTTCCTACTCTTCCTTATATAAGGTACAGACACATAGTTTAGGATTTTCAAGGGACAGGTTGTGCGTTCATGACAAGTCACGAACGTCCTTTGAACAACATTTTTTGTTGAGGTAAAAAAGGACATTTTTAAGCCTAGTGTGACCACAAGGGTACATCTCATAAGACAATTTTTTACCTCAAGTAATAAGTTTAAAATGTCAACAATATGATTATTAGAGCATTCCTTTTGGCTTGCTCATAATGATCCCCATGGATCCTGTTCTCGAATCTTGCCTTAGGAGCCAGAGGCAGGGAGAATTCTAGAGGCACCAAAAAAAATGTTGACATCCACATCGAGTCATTACATTTTGGACTCTTTTAAGATGATGTGATAGCACCTTTATGTTATAAAATCTTGTTTCGGCTCACTGCAATTTCAGGAGGCGTAAGATAGATGCTGGAAGACAATTATGATGACATCATTGGTGATCATAAACCATCAGGACAAAGGATCACATAATCCTTTGAGCGTGGACACATCTCTTTTAGAGATCATTGCTAAACAAATATAAGAGATGATAGCTTATTGTCTTATTTAGATAATAGGTAAATATTTGTTTATGCACTATTCAAAAAAACTTTTATACATAATTCTATTTTAGACATTTTCTCGCTACAAGGATTACCAATAGCGAGAGTCCTATCTCTTATTGAGAAGGGGACACTAAGGCCCTGTCTATAGGACTACGTGAACTTCTCTTCTTTCTCTTAGAAGGGATCCACGAGCTGTTAGTAGAGGACATACCTGGTTGATCAGTCTTTTAAATCATGTCTAATAGATTCGTCTCCATGGAATGAATAATTTTTCTGCAATTTGAAAGAGACTTGTTAATATTTTTCTGAAAACCAATGTTGACAGGCTCTTTATCCTCTATGATCTGTCTGACATGCCTTTTCTCAACCCATTTCTTTACAGTCTTAGTGAGGAAGGTTTTTTAACAGAAGCAATAACTGTAGGTCGAGATCCAAGATCACGAGGGGGTCTCATGTGAGACAACTTCTTTGGAGAAGCTCTACAATTATTCACTTTTTCACTTTTAGAGAAAACTTCTTTTGAAATAGACAGACTGTCTAATCTGTTCCTGAGTACAAGGTACCTTCTCTCAACTGTTGAGTTTCAATGTTATGAAGATACATTATACTAGAAAGAGAATGTCTTTCAAAATTCTGAATACGAGACTCAAGGTTTGACAATTCAAGCAAGACTTGTTCCCTGTCTGCTTTATGTTCAATCCGTTTTTTTTCAAGATCTTTTTGAAGCAAAGTGATTTTTTCTGTCAAGAGACAGATTTACTTATCTTGATGGATATCATCATGTTGAGCAATTAATGATAAGCAAGATGAATGCATACAGAGATCCTTATGCAATGGAGTGAGCCCCAAGCGTTCCTCTTCAGGACAGTCTAGAGTTGCGTTGAAGGCTTTCAATTTATCACATTAGTCTTTGTTAGGGCAATCAGGAGAGATATGTCCATAACGTAGACATTTGAAGCACTGTGGTAAATCCTCTGTATTTTCCCAATTCTGTTTTTTGTTGTGAGAAGAAAAAGTAAGTGGGATCCTTAACAGTTGAGAGACGAGAGAAAGTAGTTTCCGTTCCTCATCATTCAATTCAGAATCAGGATTTTTATCAAGAGGTGTCTCAGGAGTCGGAGCCTTCAAGGATATGACTTTACTTTGATTCTCATAATCAAAGATTTTTAGTTTAGAAACCAAATCACCTCTTGATATGTCATATCCATGTTTTTCTTGGATGGCATGTTTTTTTGAATCATATCTGGGAGGAAGGGACCTTAGAATTTTTCGTACAATATCTCTTTCTTCGATAGTTTTCCTAGTGATAAAGAGGCGTTCACGATTTCAGAGAGCTTGTGATCAAATTATGTAAAGGTATCTTCATCAGACATTCGGAGATTTTCCCAGTCAGACATGAGATTTTGAAGTCTTGCTTCTTTCTCCGCAGTTTTACCTTCGTATACTGTTTTCAAAATATCCCAAACATCTTTAGCAAATTCACATATTTCCACATGATGCGGATCGGGAGTTATGGCATTAAGCGCATCAGCTTCAAGTTTAGCTTTGGCTCTGTCGTTTTCGTCATACTCGCCTGGTTTCTTATTGCGAGTGACAGCAGCATCACCTTCTCCTATGGTAAGAGTAGGTGGTGTGTATCCATCAATCACGTAGACCCAACTGTCAAAGTCTCGAGATTGTAGAAACGACCGCATAGCAGATTTCCACCATATATAATTTGCGCCATCAAAGACTGGTGGAACATGTACATTCGCAGAATGTGTGTTCATAGTTCACGAAAATGTCAAACACAGACACTAACGTCCTTTACAAGGTGTTTGCCTGCTCTGATACCAACTGAAAAAGCGGGGATACCGAGATACACCACCAACTTTCAGTTTTCGTGAACCTAGTTGATTACAGTTGTTTGAAGGATCTCACAAATCAATATTCAAACAACAACTTGAGTTCAAAGAACCGAACCCTAACAAGAACGTAGTTCTTGTAGATATCAATAGAGATGGATTCACTCAAAGGTTATGAATCAAGAAACTTGCAATTTCTTCAATTATATAGATCAGAGACAATATAACGCGGAAGAGAAAAGTAATGCAAGACACCAATATTTTGTTAACGAGGAAACTGCAAACCTAGCAGAAAAACCCCGGGACCTCGTCCAGATGTGAACACCCTTAATATTAACCGAATACAGACGCTAGCCTACTCTCAGACTTCGGACTGGAATGTATCGAGACTGAATTATCCCTACAAGCAACTCAACTACCAATGAGCTCCTACGTCTCTAGGCTCCCGCAAAAACCTACGTACTTGATTCCCCTAGCTGACGTCCTTTACAGGCCTAGGAGTTGCTCCACTACCTTCGTGAAGACTAGCGCTACTTTGCCTCTAACAAGACGCCTTAAAGTATCCAAGTAATCAAACAAGAATACGATTGTGATTTCCTTTAGACTTAAAGTCAAGGTTAATGTAAATCGATATGTTGAATAGGGCTTATTGATCTAGCCTAAACAACTTTACCTCCAAACGCGTGATAAACTTAATATGAAACCAAGTTCGTGAATATGCGTTGGGAACTTCTATGGTTTACGATACAAAATCTACCTTACGAAGTTTCTATCAAATCTTGGTCGTGATAAGATTGAAAAAATTCAATCGACCCTACATGATGGAATTTTACTTCCGACCTGTGCTTCACGATCCTCAAGTGAAGTCTTTCAATAGTCGTAGTCCGAAATGACTTCGAGATGACGACCAACCTTTATGCTAGGATACACAGATGTGTAGAGAATTGAGATTGTATCTAGCAGAAGGTCATCTATTTATAGTGATCACCAAGGGAGGCTTTGCTTAAAGTTTAAACAACCTTGAGTAGGCTCAAGCAAGTTCCAGAACTAAGAATGTCCATAGCTTGAATACCCGTTTTCAATCTTCTATGAACTTTGGACTAGGCCAAAAGTTAAAGAAGACTCAACCTTGTTTGAAGGTTCGCGACTTCTGGTCCAAATTATGTTTGGACATCGCTTTGCGACTTCTGGTCCAAATACTTGTTTGAACATCGCTTGGATTAAGTTGTTGAATTCCATGGACCAAGTAATGACGAGTCCGAGAACTAATCATGCCTAGACCGAAAACTTCAATGATATGAAAGTTTGGAAGTTTTCTCATGGCTTATATGTACGCGTTCATAGAGCAGTCAAATAGTGTTCAGGAGAATTCAGAAACTTGTATGTACGCGTTCATGAACGCGTTCATACAGACTTTGCTCGTTCTCTGAAATGCCAGACAATCACATGTACGCGTTCATGTACGCTTTCACCGTTGTGGTCTATTTCAAGAGACAATTCAACATACTCTACCTATACATATTATCACAACTGTGACAAATGCAAAGGCGGAAATCCTAGAATACCTTCGGATCATATAAACAACATCATAGATTATTGGTATGATTGAAATGGTAAATACGATACGGAAAGGAAAAACCTTTCTAACCTTTCGCGATGACGTTATGATTTATCAAGTAGTAAGCTTCGGTCTTCGTCTTCATCAGTCTTCGTATCGATTACCTAAAATTATCCTAGTCCGAGGTTGTAGAGTAAACTTATCAAGGATTGTGTTTTTGTCTCATAAACTTGACAACTGACTTGAGATAACAATATCAGTGGGTTCTACCGAGCAATGCTATAACATTGGTGGTGGGATATGTTGCTGCTTTGTCCATGTTGATTTTATCATTGTCTTGTGATTTTATTGGAATGCATTCTCCCGTGGTTTGAGGAAGAGGACAATCATTGTTTGCCTTCAATGGTATAAATTCAAGTGTTGGTCTTGTTGTTTCTATGTTTTGTTTATGGTCCCCGATCCCCTTGCCTCGAGAAGGACCAGTACCACAGTCTTGAGTTTTCGTTACCATTTAAAATCGAAAAGTTATCTTATATATGAGCCGGAGGCTCGTGAAGTCGCCAGATGTAAACACTATAGAAAATATGATGAATACCTCGAAGTATAGGTTATATTCAAAGTTATGGTAAAAACGGTACAGACACTCTGCTCTAGAAAGTAATACAGAAACTTTCACTGACTAACTTTGAGAAAAACAGAAGATAGCATGGACTATATATAAGGACACAGTCCCCTTGTGATACAGACACGTGTCATATACTGTACTCTTATCTTTGTCGTCCTTCGCTGTCCATACACGTACATCTCCTGTTCTAGGTGATATCCAATGACCTGCATCATTTCTTGGGAAGACCTACGACACGCCCGACTTTCCCACGTGTCCTCCTACTATGGCTCCCCCGACTTTATCTTGCTCCCCGGGTGTTCCTCTCTTCTGATTCCCTGCGTCACCGCTTGCTCCAATCACAGGGTCGTCTCCTGCCTTTGCTCATTTCGGGGTATATACACAGCCTAAAGTATTGTTCATTAATGTTGTGGTCATGGCCTGAAGGGAAGAAGCGAGGAAGATGTGAAAATGCTAAGTAAACCCCGATTTCTATGCACCAAGTTTTGACACCACTAGGTGTCAAAAATATATTGGATCATGTGTAATGCGGGATCATCTGCATGTTCCATGGTGGTGTGGGGAATTGACCGACAAAGTTTTAACACATAGAGGTGTCAAAACTTGATGTACAAATCCGGGTCCCCCTAACAGTCTGCAAACGGCCCAACACAGTGAGCATCGCGATTCTTAATTCAGTTACAAGCCTACCAATGCCTGGAGTAGTAGTAAATGTTAGAGCATAGCTAGATGAACCTCACTAAGTGTTGGTATGTCAAGCTTAGTTGTCAACTTTAGTGATCAAAACTCGACCGCTAAACAACACACATTAGGTATGGTCATCATTGAGTTAGCTTTAGGTTGTGGAAGATTTTGGTAGGATTTAGAATCACTATTTGAAAAGTTGAAGAAGACTGAAGATCAAACGAAGACATCCGGCTTCATCATTCAAGAGGTTAGTGAATCCAAATAACGCAATTCCATTATCCCACGTCATATCTTTTTTAATTGTACCATAAAGCATATGTCTTTGGTCTGCGTCCAGAAAGACTAGATTTTCCTTTTCGAGTATCATTCCACATGTGACACCACCTTATCCATATCGCGACAATGTCTACAAATACTTTTGGCACTTGTATTCAGAGCAAAAAACGACTTTGCTACTTAACTAAGGTATAGACTTAGATTTTTTTTTTTTTTTTTTTTTTTTAATACCTAGAATTAATAAACTATTTCTTAAGGATGTAATAATCAACAATGACTTTATAAGTGAAATCCCAAAATGGGTTTCCATGGAAGAAAAAGATGATAAATGTGAAATTAAAAAAATATTTTTTTTTTCAAAATTTTAAGGATAGATTAAACATTATTAAATATGTACAACAGATATGTACCGAGAATTGAGATTATGTACAGTAAAACAAGACCTTACAGCAAATGGAAATCAACTACTCAGCCGTCATTGCTTCGCACTGAAATATGATCAAATTGACTGAGTAGTTTTTCGATATGTTTAGCCGAGAACACCACAAACATAAATCAAGCTTGATTGCAGCAATTAAGTTGTCAAGAGATCTTCCTTTCCCCTCATAATTTTGTTTCTACTGAAAAACCCCCTTTTGCTTAATATATAGGTGAACAACTTATTAAGTCCAAATATAGTTTAAAAAGTCATAGGTTAAATCCCAAAATGGGTCCATGGAAGAAGAAGATGAAACTGAACTCAAATAATTTTTCTTTTTCTACCCCATTTTGCTTAATATCAGCAATTACGAATAAAATAAAATAAAAAACCATTTTAATACAAACCCTTGTTTTTGAGTTATGGAAGCAACATACATACCTTCTTCACAATCCCACTACCTGAACCCGCCATCCTTAAGTATTCTACTACAACTTTTTCCTCTCTCTAATGAGTTCTGCAAACAAACATCAAAGTAACAAAACATGTTTTAATTAATAACAGATAAAGCTAGAAAAGACTTAGGTTAACTTTACCGTAAGAAGAGAAATTACTTGACAAAACTTAAATCCAGTTACAAAGAAGAGATTCAATATATATATATATATATATATACATACATGACTAAACTCTTTCTTCCATTACCTGATAAATAACTCTGTTTGTGTTAAACTCTGAAATAGAGAGAGAAAGAAAGGAGGTGGGTGTAGTTGGTTTTTAGAGAGGGCAGCTAAAACAACACGATGAGGAAGGAAACCTTTACAATGCAACTCTCTCTCTCTTTTACTGTGTTGTATCATAGGATTCGTTTTTCTTTTTATGGATGTGATTCAGGTTTGGGTTTTAAGAATTTTTGTGAAGATGGCGACACTTAGTAATCTTAAGCCGTCTATATATCGTAAAAATAATCTTAAGCCGTCAGATGATTTTCTTACGGTTCGTTTTATCAACTGCTTTCTTCTCTGATTGTGTTTCCATTTTTGTGAAAGAAATTCGGTTAAGTTTTTCTTTCACAGAGGAAGAAAATGAAAGCTTATCCTTTTAAAAGGAAAGAAAGTAGGGGTGCCTATAAAATTTTGTATGGAAGTGAGTAGATATGTACCTGCAATTAAATTACTTAATAAGTGAATGTGTCTATACTGTTTACTTAATATCATTAAATTAGTGTGTCTATACCGTTTACTTAATATCATTAAATTAGGGGATAAAAACAATATGCATTTTCATGTAAAATAGACCATTTCCGGTTAGCTTCTTCAAGTTTAACTGGGAACTCATTGGACCCCAAGTTGTTCTCTTAAAACAAAAACTCGGAACCCGATTTTGGATAAAAATATAATGAAAGTTATTATAAGTATTAGTTATTATAATAACAACAAATGAACACATAACTTATAACAAAGGTTCCAACCTTTCCAGAGGTATCGAATCCAACAACAAGCATCTTTATTGTGTCATAATCATCTGTCTCAGATCTGTCAACAAGGTGTTGTTGACGATAATTGGCTAGAATAATACAACAATCCTCAGAAGTAGAAGAGTCCTCAAAAGTAGAAGAGTCGGTAGCCTGACGTAAAAAAGAATTGATAGAAAATTTACAAATGTTATAATAAATACCCAATATGTAATGGATGATAACAAGTTATAAGGCCTCATTTTTAAGCAGGCAATTTCAACTCACAAAGGCAGATATATGCGTCAACAATGGTTTAATGTCTTTCCACCGTCCGATCCCAGTTATTCCAAATTTTTTCTTCAACGTATAGGTTTTCACAAACACACGAGCTATAAAATTTTGAACAACCATATATAAGTAATAAAGAAAATATTGTTACATCAATAAAGATTTTAAGTATATTTTATTTTTTGAAAGGCAAGGTTTCAGTACATACCGTCTGCACGCTCTTTTATTTCTGCTCTGCCTGTGACGCCATCATCCCGCGTCATATCTTTTTTAACTTGTCTTTGGTATGCGCCCAGAAAGACTAGATTTTCCTTTTCGAAGTACCATTCCACATGCGACACCACCTTGGCCATATCGCGGCAATGTCTGCAAATATTTTTGGCACTTGTATTCAGAGCAAAAAACGACTATGCTACCTAACTTAGGCATATACCTAGATTTTTTTGTTTTGATAATTTAGACCTAGAATTAATAAACTATTTCTTAAAGTTGTAATCAACAATGACTTTATAGGTGGACTCATTATATAATTCAAAATATAGATTACAAAGTTAAATCCCAAAATGGGTTTCTATGGAAGAAGAAGATGATAAATGTGAAATTTTAAGGATAGATTAAAAATGATTAAATATGTACAACAGATATGTACTGAGAATTGAGATTATGTACAGTAAAACAAGACCTTACAGCAAATGGAAATCAACTACTCAGCCGTCATTGGTTCCCACCGAAATATGATCAGATTGACTGAGTAGTTTTTCAATATGTTTAGCTGAGAACACCACAAACATAAATCAAGCTTGATTGCTGCAATTAAGTTGTCAAGAGATCTTCCTTTCCCCTCATAATTTTTTTCCTCCTGAAAACCCCCCTTTTGCTTAATATATAGACGAAAAACTTACTAAGTCCAAATATAGTTTAAAAAGTTATAGGTTAAATCCCAAAACGGGTTTCCACGAAAGAAGAAGATGAAACTGAACTCAAATAATTTTTCTTTTTTTTTACCCATTTTGCTTAATATCAGCAATTGCGAAATAAAATAAAATTAAAAACCATTTTACTACAAACCCTTGTTTTTGAGTTATGGAAGCACCATGTATACCTTCTTCACAATCCCACTACCTGAACCTGCCATCCTTAAGTTAAGTATCCTACTTCAACTTTTTCCTCTCTCTAGTGAGTTCTGCAAACAAACATCAAAGTAACAAAACATGTTTTAATTAATAACAGTTAAAGCTAGAAAAGATTTAGTTAACTTTACCGTAAGAAGAGAAATTACTTGAACAAAACTTAAATCCAGTTACATAGAAGAGATTCAACACACACACACACACACACACACACACACACACACACACACACACA
>JAJJMA010041889.1:0-22779 GCA_023529015.1 Papaver nudicaule
GACAGGAGTAAGATGCATTAATGTTATATTAAGTGAAGGAGTATACGCAGGTGGCTTGGTTACGAGAGTAGTGGGCATTGAGTGTAAGATTGTGAAATTGCCACTGGAATGGGAGGTATGATGGTGGCTTAGTTACCGGAGTAGGAGGCATTGGAGTGTAACATAGTGGTATTGCCACGGGGCAAGAGGTACTGGAGTATATGCTGGTGGCAGGCTTGGCCAAAGGAGTTTGACTACTGTTAATAAAACATTCACTTCACTAAGATGCTATAGACACCAATTTTGGAAAAATGTTGATCATTTTTTACTCAATTATTAGAGCATGAGAAGAATACTGTGCGGCTACACCCGATGTGTAGTACGGGCACTAAAGAAACAAAGGGAGAAAAACCCCGGTGCGTAGCACGGGTATAAGTCTAGTATCAACTAATACAACAAGAGAAACACGAAGAAATTAACATTCAAACTAGTTTAATCCAAGTCCGGAATTCATTCTGACCTTTGGTTTGAGAGATACAATTGTGCCCGGAATTCTAGCAACATCGACAAGGATACGTGACATTCTCCAACCATTATAACCAGTCCTCTTTGTTATTATGTCGTAAAAGTTTTCAACTTTGAAGATCATATTGCCATTGATGTCAAAAGCTCCTAAGTTATTATCTACTGTTTTAAACGCAACTTTCTTGGCAATTTGGAGATCTACTTGATTTGGTGTGCAGTATTGAGGTGCGATTACTATGACAGGATTGTCAGCGGCTGCTTGACCGCTCCCCGTTGGTGGTGGTGGTGGTGGTGGATGATCCATCATCCCTGTTGGCAGTTGTTGATTCTTTTATAGGTACATACACAAAAACAATGTGTACCCGATATGATCTTTCACATACAGATTTCATTCTTAGAGTCATCTATATAGGAGAAAACATATACTCCCTCTGTCCCACATAAATTGAGCTAGTTCTATTTTGATTTTGTCCCACATAAATTGAGCTAGTTCTATTTTATAGCATGAACTTTCAAAACTACCCTTTCTAAGTCTAAAGGAGAGTGGTCCCATGAGAGAGAGTGGAGGTAGGATAATAATAATAGTTGAGGGTAAACATGAAAAAAATAATCTCTCTCCTCCTTGCCTTAATAATTGTGCAAATCCCAACTAGCTCAATTTATGTGGGACGGAGGGAGTATATGTTTTGTCAGTGTCAGGCGCCGAAATTTGACAAGTCTGTGATTGTAAATTCCATGAGATTGTTAGCTAGATCTTAAACTATTCTAAGTGTACTAGACTTAGTAAAGAAGGCACCGTGTCTTGACCTTACTTGTATGACTTAGGCCGGTTCCTATGGGGCCAAGCAAAACAAAGGTTTTGCAATCCCACGTGGCCTAGCAAACTTAAAATTGGGCAGTGGGAAAACTAGCAAATTTGATATTTTGTGGGACCAAATAATAAAAAAAGATTTAAAAAACTAGATAAAGTATATATGTGGGACCAAATCTTAATTAAAAAAGATTTGTTTAACTAAAAAGTAGGAGAGATTAGGTAGAAAATTGTGAATGGGTAAAATCTTTGGACAACTTCTAACCACAACAGTCCCCATTTCATGAGAGAGGGAGAAAGAGAGAGAGAGAAAGAGAGAGAGAGAGAACCAAAATTGTGAGATCCCCTTTCAAACACTTTTCCCTTGATATTTATAGAGATCTCTCTCTCATGTCATGGTGACATGTGTCCCACAAACTCTTTATTACAAAAATGCCACTCCTTCACTTTAAAGTTTATCTTGACTTCTGGTCTTGTTGCTTTGACTTCTTATTTTCCCTTTTTGACTCCTCCATGGGCTCTCTTTTATGGGCTTTGGAGCCTTAGTAAGGCTTATAGGACCTACCCAAATTCTAGGTATCCACATTAGTCCCCTGACTGCTTGGGCAGGCATTCTTGCCTGATCAGCAGTCACTCATGGATACCTTGGGTGCGTGTTGGTGGTTTCTCCTCACTTTGCTGACTCTATCGCGGCAAGCGCGGTTTTTTGGCATCAAATTGAATAAGATTATTAAAGCGAGGGCGTCGCGATGTGAGGATGGACGAGAGGGAATAGTTGAGAAGAAAATAGGTGTGCGCGGGTAATGGCTCGACGAGTAAACGTAAAAATCATTCAAGCGCGTATTGGATTCATAACGGTTGGAGAGAATACCATTGATTTTGAAAGAATAACACGAAGAAGAGGGATAAACGGTGGATTTTGGTGTAGGTGGCAGTAGGTATACACGAGGAGGTTTGTCTGAGATGGTTGGAAGAGAGACGCATGTATAGTAGTGGGCGCGTTTGGATGGTGCGCTCAAAGCTCTTGCGAGAAGATAGGCGAGCTCAACTTTTTGGTCTAAACTTGGAATATGATAAGTCGTAGCGACTGATGATTTATTCTATTTCCTAAATATAAACAGATGCGAAAACAGCGCGTGCATGGCTTTAAAAGCTTATGACTATGGCGCGTTAGTGAGAGGTAACCGAGTAAATAATGATTTTATCGATTTTATCACTCAAACAAAGCGACTGCTGATGTTGTTTGGTGGGCGCGGAGGGCCGTATTAAGCGCGTATGGGACTTGAGAGAGCTTATTGTGGCTGATTTTGTCGTGGCGAGATCAGCGTATAGTTACTTTTTCGAATTTGGGGGCGCGACAAGACAAGAGTAGGGAGGGCGCCGAGATCATTTGCACCGGACCGGTCGACGGAATTATTAATGAGCCAAATTTTGCCGGAATTGTCCCGGAAAACTGACTCGGTCAAGTGCGTTTGTGTAGTCAGAGCTTATGGAAGGTTAGGCGTGGGGGTGATGATGGCGCCTCCTTAACAGTGAACCGAGGAGGGATACCAAGGTCGTTATTAGCACAGGCCCTTAGGCTTCAGCTATTGATGGTGATATCATTCTCGAACGGACTAGATTGTCCTGGTTAGTTGGAAAGGCGCGCAAGTAAAAATTTGTGTTTTTATGGTAATCTGCTATCATGAACGGGGATTAGTCCCCATGTATTTATTTTGTGTTTATATAGCTTAGGCGCGCTGAAGAGGCAACTGGCGGAATCTGCTATTGTGGACGGGGGTAGTCCCCGAGTATCCGTTTTTCTCTTATATGGCTTAGACGCGCTAAAGAAGTAACTGGTGGTTTTGGGTTCGACTCATTATCTATGTTGTTGTCTAGGAGTACTTTGCTGAAATTGAAGTGTAAATAAGTTGAACTTTGAGGGAAACTAGCGATGTATTAAGGTTATCAACCCATTAGTCCCCTGATTGTTGAGGAGGCGCCGTCTCTTCAACAACCATACTAGTTGATAACTACTTGAGGCAGGAGAGTGTTGTGTGAGCATGAGTACTTATCACGAGTTCAAACATGAATAGCAAGCAGAAGAAGTGTTTTGTACAAAGTAAAGAGAGGTGACAAACGAGTACCTCACGTTTGACAATCCGAAATGATGTGTTCGAGTCCCTGTTCCACTTATGAGGTGGATTCTTTGATAGGCGGTTTTCCATATGTGGCGAGAATATTTTCTTTCATGGTACAGTCCCCGAGTGCAACGACGTATGGTACGCTACCATTCTGTTTGCGTATTTGAGCGCCCTTGGTGGAACATGGTGGACATCTCTCCGAGTGGTCTTTGGAAAGCCCCCGATGTGTTTGGGCGAGATTTTCCGTGTGATGGACTGTATTTTTGGCAGGCGCTGATGCACTAATTGTAGAGTAAGAATCCTTTGAGTTTGGCTTAGTTTGGCTCACATAACGAGGTTGGGCTTTGTAGGCGAATGGATCGAACTTATGATCGTCGTACTAGCGCCCTCGGTGGCCTTTTGGAGGCCGAACGTTTTGTCAAGGATATTGACGCAGAAATGAACGATGTAAGCGCGCAATGGCTGTAGGCGCAGTTATGCCATTAGTCTGAACTTTTTTTCTTATGTAGATGCCGTGTGGCTTTTAGAATTTAATGGGAACGTTTCTTTATTTTGACACCTGTCATTCATGCCCAAGGCAGTTCCCTTTTGCATTAAATGTGCTAATTTTGTTGATATGAAAGGGGGTTTTCTATTGCCTATTCCCCTTTTAAAATTGTCTCCTCACCCCCCCTTTTTTTTTTTAAATCAGGCGTAATGGCATCTCTGGATGGCTTGTGGGTATTAGCCCTTCCCGCTACTCCTGGCGCACTAAAGCGTGCAAATCTTGAGAAAGAAGTGAAGCGCTTGCGTGGTATTCTTTTGGAAAGTAAGGGTTTGCTTCAATCGCATGAACATCGATGTAAGAGCATTCGTGTGGCTTTAACGGAGCAATGCGAGACTATGGAGTTGATTCGCCGTGCAGGCGCGGATTCTGTTTTACGAGGCAAGGCGCGTCATCGCTATAATGAGCTCGTGCAACAACTTTCTAGAGAGGAGGATTATGCTGGGTATGCGCGGGATTCCGTTGATTTTGTCTCACAGCGCGTTGCTGAATGTGAAACCGAGCTAGCTGAACTGGTTAATGTTTAAAATATGCTGTAATGCCTTTTTACAATTTGCGAAAACGCGCTTTCTTGTAGTTGGCTGATTTTCTTTTAGTTGGTTTTCTTCATGTTTGTTTAGAGAGGCGAGGTTTACTACGTACGCCTTTGTTTGTGTTAGTGATTTTTTGAAAAGCTTCTTGTTTATATCCTTTGTGGGCTAAATTTGTTTTACTTAGTGAGGCGCGCGTTGAGCGGTCCTTCAAGTACGTTTTTGTTTAATTGCCTCATGGGCTAAATTTGTCTTACTGGTGGGGCGCGAGTTGAGCGATCCTCCGAGTATGTTTTCGTTTGTGTGCCTTGTGGGCTAAATCTTTTTTACTGGTAGGGCGCGTGTTAGGCGACCCTCCAAGTACGTTTTGTTTAATTGCCTCAGGGGCTAAATTTGTTTTACTGGTGGGGCGCGTTGTTAGGCGGCCCCCAAGTATGTTTTTATTTATGTGCCTTGTGGGCTAAATCTCTTTTACTGGTAGGGCGCGTGTTTGGCGGTCCTCCGAGTATGTTTTCGTTTGTGTGCCTCGTGGGCTAAATCCCTCTTACTGGTAGGACGCGTGTTAGGCGACCCTCCTAGTATGTTTTGTTTATGTGCCTCGTGGGCTAAATCTCTTTTACTGGTAGGGCGCGTGTTTGGCGGTCCTCCGAGTATGTTTTCGTTTGTGTGCCTTGTGGGCTAAATCTCTCTTACTGGTAGGGCGCGTGTTTGGCGGTCCTCCGAACATATTCCGATAGTATGACAAATGGTGTAGATTAATCAGTTGGTATAACGCCTGTCTTAGGGTGGCCGCGTATCAGGCGTTCCACCGAGCGTGTTCCAATAAACGTGTTGTATAATAACCATTGGTATAACGCCTGTCTTAGAGTGGCCGCGTATCAGGCGTAATACCACCGAGCGTGTTCCAATACAAAAGGAAGCGTGTTCGGTGCGCTTCCTGAGGCAGCGTGTTCGAGTGCGCTCCTCATGGGTTTTCGGTGCCCAACCGACCAGGGTGCTCAGTGCCCTTCTCAAAAGTCGATTTTGTTATAAAAGGAGGCGTGCTTTGCGCTCCTGAGGTGATTGTGTTTATCATACCCTTTGGTTTTTCAGTACCCTTTTACAGAATTGCAAGCATTTTGAGTGAAAGTGACCAGATGCTCGTGTAATGCATTTCGAGTTTTTTTTTAAACTAGGCGTGCCTCCATGCGCTCTTTTGCATACATAATCTTAGAGTAGAATAAATGAAGCTAGCCATCATGGCGAATTATGAGTAAAATAATTGTATTTAAAGGGGTTTCATACGTATTAGTGTTGGCCCTTTTCTAACATAGAATTATCAAATACATGAAATGTGTTGAGGCGAGGATGTATAATTGAGCAAAGCATTGATATGTTTTGAAAATACTCGTATACATAATATCAAAGATGAATAAATAAATAAGACTAACTATCACGGCGAGCTACAAACATGACAAACATATTTAAAGGGTTTCATACATATCAGTGTCGTCCCTTCTATAAGATAGAATTTATCAAACGAGTACTCAAACCACGCTGGATGCTAGATGACTTAATATTATTACATGAAATGTGTTGAGGCAGAGATGTATAATTAAGCAAAGTATTGATATATTTAATGAAAATATACGTACGCAAGCAGATGTTGTAGATGGACCAGCTATCATGTTAATTTGTAACTAAGATAGTCATGTTCGTGACACTCTATATATAATAAGATGATCATGTTGACATATCATACATTCCATAGGATGAGACATCATAGAACATAAGCAATAAACACTGGCTAAAACGGAAGCACATACATAAAAGCGGGTATTGTGTGCTAGTGAAGTGTTGCCTAGATATAGCGCGTCCGACCATTAAACGTTAAATAACTTAAAGTCCTATAAAAATGTAAACATATGCCTATATGCTTAATTGGGTGAACCCGTGTAAGACTGTAAGTCTACCATATAAACTGAGGGTCATGCGCGCATAGACAACAATGGGATTAAATAAGCGCCTGTCATTGGGAGGGGCATTTCACTGAATAGGTTAAGTACCGAATAAAGAATATATATAAAGTGAGTTAAGGTTACCGTTGTATGTCGCGGAGAAGGCACGATACGTTGATTGGAGAAGTGGTTTCCCAACAACGAGGTCCAGATATTTAAATGTAGGATAGGCGAGTTGTTATGACATGAGAGAGGCGGACCACTAGGCGCGGAAAGGGGAGGACAGAACGAGGAACAGATGGTGGTGGGGATAAGTCAAATGAAAATTTGATTTTTGGTTCGATGATGATAGGCGCGGAGAAGTAAAATAGGCGCGGGTGTAGACCTGATCTGGCAGACGCGGAGGAGGAAGTGGCGCTTAGGTAGCCGGAGAATAAGTGTGGTTTTACAGTTGATGGAGTCATTTCTTACTGAAATTCTTTCACGGCCGCGGGCTTCGCTTTTCCGGGAGGAATTCCGGCCATATTTGGTCCATCAAGAGTTCCGTTGATCGGACCGGCATCTTTTTGTGGAGGCGCGCCGATTTTGGGTGTTGGTGGAGGGTAGGGGTGTGAAAGAGGGAAATGAAATAAAAGCAAGGCGCGTCGGTTTCATTGTTTGATAGACAGGTCATATGACCAGTTTGGATGGGTACAGGTACTATACTCTTGAGGAGGTATCAATATAAATGATGGCTTCTTCTCTCTGCATAATGAGCTCTGATGTCTTTATCCTTATTCCTTGTCGCATGCAGCTCGTGTTAGTGGCACGTCTGAATTCATCATGATGAACTTTGATGGCGTTGTAATAGAGGCAGCGACAAACTTTATTGATGTTGTACGTGTGGGTCTACGACGCAGGTGTACGTGTAGCGCGTGGGGTTGATTTAGAGAATACACATTATTGGGTTGTAGCGTTGACGGTCTCCTTTTCATCTCAATTTTTCGTTGCTTTTAGCTTCCGCGATTTTCATTTTTGAACATAGATCTACAGTTGCTCCTGGAACAAATCAGATATCCATGGGACCTCTCTATGTTAATCATCAAGAGTTGAATTTACAAATTCAAACCAAAACATATAACCGAGTGCGTTTTCCTCTTCTTTTTTTTTCTTTTTTTTTTTAAAATCTTTGATTTCAAACTCTAATCTAATGATAATTATAATTGAATCGGGAGAATTTAAAGAGATTGCTTATCTTTTGTTATTAGAGACGGAGAGGGTTCTTGGAGTAGACTTGGCTGGACATGGGTGCGTCCGTGTAGTTGAGTCAAGAGCTGGTAACAGGTAGAAGCGGTGTTGTTAGTATGTCTTCCAGCCGGAAATGAAGAGGCAAGCGATGTTGGTGCAGTTTGCATCTGGCGTGATTGAGATGTGGAGGTTACTGTGGCTGGGGAAGCGGTGATGTGCGTATCTCTTTTGATGGTGATGTGCGTATCTCTTTTGATGGTAGTAGAAGTAGTGAAAGGAATGTGGATGGGATTCAATGAGCTTTCTTTGATGACGATGGGCTCGTAGAGGTAAGGTGGACGAGGAGATAATTTACAGACGCGGGTGTAAGTAAGATTGTGATGAGGGGATATGAACGAACGCTTCTTCCGTTTAATTCTTTGTTTAGGCGCGTGGCTGGTCGAACAGTTGGGAAATGAAAGTTGCCTTATATTTCGCAAGAGGCGAGAAAATGGGGAAGTAATAAGAAATGAAAGAATTTACAAGATAGCGCTCGAATTGAAAGCGGGTATACACGTCATTGTTTGGTGTGCGTAGAGGGGGGAAATAAATTTCCTGAAAAA
The DNA here is from genome assembly GCA_023529015.1 of Papaver nudicaule. Taxonomy (NCBI): domain Eukaryota; kingdom Viridiplantae; phylum Streptophyta; class Magnoliopsida; order Ranunculales; family Papaveraceae; genus Papaver; species Papaver nudicaule. The sequence continues at coordinate 8,279 of JAJJMA010041889.1, forward strand.
ATGGTTGTTTTGTTGGAGGGGCCCGAATGGGGACGTGAAGGGTAAAAGAAAAAGATTGAGAATGATGATGTCGGCTGGTTTGTGATAGGCGCAGGCGCGGAATGCGTAAGGACAGGTAAGAGAAACAAACGCGGAAAGAATTGACAGATGCGCGTGAAGCTGTTATTGGCTAAAGAAGTGAGATAGATATGCGAGGAGAGGACAGATCAGAGGGTACTTTATGCATCGAGATGTGAGAGCACGAGATTTTTTAGGTGTTACCCAAAGAGACGAAGGTAGTGTGAGAGAGGTAAAGTGGGGCGCTGGGAAGAGTGACTGACGCGGATGGGCTGAAGTGTGATGGGCGAGGACTGCTGGGCTAGAGAGTAGTCTCCGCCTGTGGTCGCCAAATGTGAATGGGTAAAATCTTTGGACAACTTCTAACCACAACAGTCCCCATTTCATGAGAGAGGGAGAAAGAGAGAGAGAGAAAGAGAGAGAGAGAGAACCAAAATTGTGAGATCCCCTTTCAAACACTTTTCCCTTGATATTTATAGAGATCTCTCTCTCATGTCATGGTGACATGTGTCCCACAAACTCTTTATTACAAAAATGCCACTCCTTCACTTTAAAGTTTATCTTGACTTCTGGTCTTGTTGCTTTGACTTCTTATTTTCCCTTTTTGACTCCTCCATGGGCTCTCTTTTATGGGCTTTGGAGCCTTAGTAAGGCTTATAGGACCTACCCAAATTCTAGGTATCCACAAAAATCCTTCATCGATGGAAATTCCATCGACCTCGATGGAAAAACCATCTGTCGATGGAAATTTCATCGATCTCGATGGAAAAACCATCTGTCGATGGAATTTCCATTGACGACACTATTTTCATACGGCATTGCAAAGTTGCAAATTTGCAACGTCAAAACCATGGTTTGCAACGTCCATAGCCGGCCAAAATAGCCAAAAAATTGGTTTTGAGTGTCCCAAAGGAACCGGCCTTATCTGGTTGTGAGATGTGGAATGAGCGCGTACCTAGAAATATAGTCAAATGGAGTGGACCATGATGCACTTTCTAATGGCAGTCGTACATCTCCCTCCCTTTTAATGCAAGTAAGGGAATCTTAAAAACTCACCCTTCCTAACTATTGGATCTTCAAATTTTACATAACAGCCGTCGGATGACAAATAAAATTCCGTCACACCCAAAATTCAACCGACAGTAAAGGACTAAATTGCCCTCCTTATTTTTTTTCTGTTTCTCACTGCCTCCTACTAAAACAACTCAAGGGCATGTATGTAAAATACCAACACGTTTCTTAAACACTTACGCAGAGGTACCAGGATCGAATCTGGTCACTCTATTTCCTCGACTTTTCTTTTACTTCTTCTCTTCTTCGATTCTTGGTTCTTCTAATTTCATCTTCCTTTTCTTTTCTTACAAATCCCACAAAACCATCTATCATGAATCAACAGAATTAACCGACAATAAGTAAAGAAGATGAGCAAACAGACTTTTTGATGGGTTGGATTCACAATTTTGGGGTTTCCAAAAATCAAACCTTCATTATAATTATCAAGTAATCAACCAAACAACTAAGATTTCATTATCTGCCAACGTTTCAGAATCACAAATTTTTTCAATTTCTGCTGCAATTAATGAATTTATTGACCAATAATACATATCAAACAGTAAAATTAAGAAAATTAAAAGAGACGCATACAGATAAGAAGATGGAGGTGCAGATAACATGTTCTTACATAGCAGATTAAAAAACGATAATTATGAAAAAGAACATGATAGGTTCTGAAGTGATTTTCCTTTAGTTCCATGAAAAATGACAAAACCCAACTCCTTATAATTTGATCTTAAAGCAGAGAAGAAGAAGAATCAGGAAAGAAAAGATATGGTTTGGGGGTAATTTATTTAGCAATTGGGGATAGATTTTTGTCAGGGCCGGCCCTGAGGCAAGATCAACAAAGTCTCTCTTTGGGGCAGCAAAATCGGGATGTATAGTGAGGTTATTTTGCTAAAATGGCTGATTTCTAGCTTTTTTTTTTGTAACTTTCAGAAAACTTGGAAGAACATGATTAGATCATCCAACATAATGAGTAATTTGTAAACGACCAAATTATTCCATAATACACTGATCGAAATGCAAGATTATATATAACCACCTACCGTCGGATACTGACTTAGTTACTTTACATAGTTCATATATAGATTTCTCAAGCTAGAGAAAGAAAGACGAGCTTGGCGGACAGAGCTTGGCTTGACGTTCTCTTACTTTTCATTTCTTAACAGCAAAACACAGCGCATCCCAAGATGTGTATTTGTAGCAATCCAAAGAAGTGATAAGTCACTTTCAAAAAAAAAAAAGAAGTGATAAGTCATCACCCCATGTTAACAAACAAATGACACGTCCAAATCCTAATTTGTGTCACGTGGATATGAAATTATTACCCGAAAAAGCATATAGAATATCCACTGATGGTCAACGAATATTGACTAAGTCAAATGTTCAGAGTAGGGGGCAACATTTTATTTGGTTGGCTTTGGGGCACACATATCTCAGGGCCGGCCCTGATTTTTGTAGATACAAAGAAAAGTGAGACCATTCATAAACGAAATTAATCAGTTGTTCATCTTATCGTGTAAGTGATTTTATATTAAGGAGGAACTAGGAGAAATATTTTATATGAAGAGTAAGAAAGGAATAAGACACACTTTCAGCTTTTTGAGATTCGAGAATAAGAAACATGGGATATTTGACACGTTCCCAGTATAAACTGACAGGTGTAAAAATAATTAATAGAGTGGGTCATAGGATAACGTTGTTTATGGATACAAATTTTGAAACAATAGCTGTGGAGGTTAGTTGAAAATCCGTGTGAGGTGTACATGTAACAGGGTGCCGCTCAAGATGTAACTGAGATCCGAGATTAACCATCTTCATTTGACTTACTTCAGACAAAGGGACAATATAAGGGAGGAGATACATTGGCCGCTTTTTTTTTTTGTACAAGGTAAAGCTAGGCCACTTCGTTTTGTGTTTTTTTTATGCGAACTTCGTTTATGGTGTTTCAAAACCACGCATTTGAATGTCATTTTCCTAGGCAGTACATCGGCTCGAGTCTATAGGTTCGGTACGGATCTCAGGTGTCGTTGTACTACTATATAATTTATTAACCGAAGAATGACTTGAAATGCATATGTGCAGATGGCTAAAACATTAGGTTCACACAATACACATGGGTGAGGGGTATTTCACTATATAAATTCTTACTGCATCACTCTGATTATGAAGATAGCTGAAGAAGGAGAACATCATTGTCTAAACAAAAACAAATAAGCAGTGCGTTTCATTGCCCTGTAAAGAATTCGTCGATGGGGGAAGATATTTTACTGGTTTGACAACACAATATATAAGAAAAATTGTTGTTTGCCGACGTGCACCGCACGTGCACTACACTTGTGATTTTAACTTGTTTTTCTTTTTTGGGCAACGTAAAGATGTGATCTTGACGATGATCTATGACATATGCATTACACGCTGTGAATGTGTAAACTACTTTTATGAATGTGGCAGAATCAGGATAAGCCATGTGAATCAACTATCGGCTCCAAAGTCTATTTTACTTTTATTTCATGCATAACATAGTCATTTGGACCTCTTGTGCACTAAGAGCAAGCACCATGGGAGGATGTTTCCACTCTGTACATCCTGATACAGAGAATTTGAACCTCAATGTAAAGGACGAGAGAATTAAAATTTTTGGATATCTAATTATGGAAATGAAAATTAACTAGACAATCAATGTTTTATATGTATTTTTTACCGGATATATAATATTCAACTATTTAAATTTTAACGATTTCATTGTGCGATTTTACACTGCCAGCGAAGTGATACTTCACCATAACTTGCTCTAAACATCCTAGGCTAAAAGGGTGTTTAGTTTGCTGATTTGGTATCAGAATCTTACTCGACCACTGGCTTGACTCGAATAAGATATTATATTATTTGTTTTTTATTTTTAAGTCAAATCTGATTCGGCCACTGACTCATACCCCATTTGAATCAGTTATTAAAACACCACTTACTCGAAAATTGGCAAAATTTTGAATCAGTTGAGTCAGATTTGAGTCAAAAATCAAAACTATTGAATCGTGGAGTCAGATTAGTAAAAACAAAAAAAAAACATGCTGTAACTTGACCGCTGAATTTAACAGTTAACAAAGCAGTCAGGCACCAGAAAAGCTGTCGGCTCATACTCCAAGAATTGGGTGGAAATATCGTATCGTTAAAGTAAAGACTGTTCTGTCAGTTCCCTGGCTGGCCAACTAATTAATATTCCCCTTCTGCCGACCTTTATCGGTTTATCCCTTTTCCCCTTTTCTTTTGATCATCACTTTCCAAGAATCTTCAATTTCTTTTTTATCCCCTCAGAAATTTCAAAGAATCTCTCGATGTTTGTATGGATTCTTCATCCTCATCTCCATCTCCCTTAATCCACCCCTTAACATCTCCAATCCCAGTAGATCTTTTCGTCTCGAAGAAACGTTTAAGTCTAAATCTCAAATTCAACGACGCCTGTGGTAATCTCGTATTCAGAGTCGATGATCAACAACCAACTAATCATGATAGAGTCCTTCTTGATGCAAATAACAACCCCTTAATCTTCATCGATCGCAATACACACGTAAGTAGTCTAGTTGGCAGGGGCTTACAGACAGTGGGGGCAATTGCCCCTTTGCACTAGTAATGACAAATTTCTGTGTTTTTTCATTTGCAGGGTGGATGGGAAGGATTTGGGAGTGGAGGGGAATTGATTTTCAAAGTGGAGAAGAAATTTGTGTCGAAATTGTGGAAAGGAGAGATTGAATTGGATGTTTATCAGGTGAGTAATGGAGGCGCCGCCTCCGCGAAGGATGCTGGAGATGTGATTAAGGTTAAAGGAAGTCCATTTCATAGGTCTTGTACAATCTACAGAGGCAATTCAATTATGGCTCAGGTAATACTTCTATTTCAGTACTAGTAAATTCTGTTTGTTGCGAATTGAATAGTCGGTGTGGCAAAGACAATATAAGTGCCTAGTAAACCAAGTATGTACTGAATTCCTGATCCTGAGGCACTCTGGATACATGGGGATGCTATGGTTTGATGAAGTTTGATGTTTAAATGTCTGATTTTGATGTGTTTATATGCGCAGACGAGTCTCTTGTACAAGCTTGGGAAGCTGACAACAGGGAGGAGAAAATTTAGAGTAACTATGTTTCCTGGACTTGTGGATCAGGCTTTGATTGTTTCTCTCATTGTTATATTTTTCGACCGATAAACCGTCTTTGCTGCCACGGTATGTAGATACATTGGTGGATAGATAGATATAGATAGATAGATCGGCAAGTGAAAGAACAAATCTGTAATACAATTAGCATGAATTTAGTTATAGAAATATCGACAGATTCGTCTATCTAAAATGGCCAAATTAATTGATATTGCTGTGCATAATTATTATGGTTTTGTATTGCATTGCTAGCTGAGTAGCTTATCCAATTTTTCTTGGACAAGAAAATCTCCAATTGGCAAAACCAAAATAGAAAGCCCGGACTACTGGCCGGTTGAACTATCACTATTTTCTCTTGTGTAATCTGTTGGATCATGCTAACCCTTGAATTGGAATAACCATATCAACATAAGCAATTTTCTCTCTTGATTTCTCCTGCAATTCGTCTTACTGAATTTGGAACAGGAAGAAACGAATGAGAAACAAAAGAAGAAGAACAAGAAGAATGATGCAACATTGGTGAAAGGTAATGTACCTGCAAATTGTTTCGCCTTCCCTGGATCAAGGTCTATGGATCGAAACTGAACTTTCTGTTGCATTTTGGTTTTGTTTCTAAGATAGAGTGGTCAACATGGAAAAGATGGGCACATGAAGAACTTACTAACTTGTTGTTCTGCAACTGTGCTAGATAGTAATGCACGTGCCCTGCTTCTCCATCTTGCTCTGCACTCATCTTTCTTTTCCGATATTGAATTCACTGCAGAAACTAGAATTGAGGAAGAGGAAGAAGTATCTGAATACACGAGGTACTGAATTTTAATTTGCAGTTCACTTTCCTTTCATAGTTTCGCCTTTTATATCGATCTAACTAGATCCTTTTATAACAAAACAGGATCATAGGTTAAATGAGTAGATTTGAGTTGAAGTGATGAGAAAAAATTTGATTCCGAAACAAGGTGAGTGGATGTGTGGGGGGACCATATGATCCCCTTCTTTTACATCTCCCAAAAATTTTAGTTATTACAGCTCGAAAAGCAATATGAGAATTGACAGGACCATTCGCGGTCCGCCATGCCTAACTTTAGAACCCTTCTTGGGCATCTAGTAAAAGCAACTACTCATCCCATGGTAATATGTTATAGTACGATTTCATTGATCATGTAGGGCTATGTTACAGTTGATGCAGCTCATATTGTGTTAAGGAAGTAGGCGCCACCATATGCACCTTAATTCGTGACAATTACCAAACCATAATGCTAGCAATACCCAGAGTTCGCCGTTCACTTGGTTAACAGTTCACAAATGTTACTGAGGAATACGAGCTTTTTTCTTGCAGTAGTTGGATAAAATTGTGCGTGAAAAACATGTAGCAACACAGTGGTCCATTTGCAGTATGTAACACCAGTCATCCTGACAAAACATCCCAACATGTTCGGATAACAGCATCTTTTAGCCTGTTAACATAAGATCTAGATTCAAAACAAACGAGTGGATGGCAACACAACTTCTTCTCGAAACACTAATAAACAGGCGACACCTCTCTATACTCGAAAAGCTGGTTGGTTTTAGGTTTTAAATGGTTATGCATAACTGGCATAACAATTATGAATCCACCTACATATACATCACAGACATCTTGTGTTTGGTGGGGTAAAATGTAAGACAGTCTGTGATAGAAGATGCTCTTCTTATTGAATCCACCTACATATACATCACAGACATCTTCTTATTGATATACTTCACACTTAAGCCGTGAATCATGACAAGTTTGCAGCAATTTCAGGCAGTGCTAGAGACCGTAAATGACAGTCGTTTCCCATGGCAGCAAAATGCAGCACTGTAAAACAAGACATTTGTGTAAAAAAAACGTGTGCAAATGTGAGTATTTCCGGAACGGGTTGCATCCGTTGATCGATAGGTGGTCCTGCGAAAATGTAATTGAAATATTATGTTGATGGGGATGAATAGATGGAGGGGCCTCAACATTGCCTGCAGTGGGTAGAATGATATAGGGTAGGCAATCGGCATTATTCGGTTGTCTTGATTGTTTTTTTCTGCATAACTCTCATTGAATTCTAACAAGGAAACTAGTATTATTGAAGGAAAGATGTTTATGAACTTCAATATCAGATTTGGAAATGAAAATAGACAATCCAAACAACTAGAAGAGATGGAGTGAAATCTCAAAAGGACCAATAGGATTCCATTATTTCTAAGCAACATGATCCGATGTTTCACACAAATAGATACTGAACCAAACTTTCTTGTTGATTGAACTCATTTTGTCTCCACATTTTTGACTAATTTTAGTAAAATTTGACACCAACTTGATGAGCTAAACTTCCATTCACTGGGATTTTTTGTCATGTTTCTTGTAATCAACTTCATCAAGAGAAGTAACATCTCAACCACTAGTCCTTTGAGGAAACAACCTACCAATGCTGCATTTATGATTGGCTAATTTAGGGACCCCCCATTTTGTTAGGGAGACCCCCCTAATGAGACAAAATAGGGGTGTCCAAAAGTTTTTTCCAAAATCCCTTATCCAATATATTTTCATAATGGCTAAACTATCCCTATATAATTAGTGCTATCATATAGTTAATTAGTGTAATCATATAGTGTAATCATATAGTTAGATATAGTTAGATAAACTTAATTAGTGTAATCATATAGTTAGATAAAAAAAAAAAATCGGATAGATTTTTGTAAGTTCCAGAACCAATTTTCGGCTCAATGTTAACCCAGAATCCAGCCGAAAACATCATTTTCGGTTTGGATGTGTTCTTAATCCAACCGATAAATTTCGAATTTGGGGAAGTTCAAAATTGTCTGGATTTATGTGTTCAAATCCAGCCGATAGTGCTGTCATTAGCTGTTTCGGCTAGATGTTTCCAGACGAAAAATGTTGATTTTTTGAAAATCGTCTTAATTTTCAAAATTTAACACTATTTCGGCTGGGTTGGTTGTGACACAATAGCTAACTATATTATCGTCTGAATTGTGTCTATCCAACCTAACCGATAACTCCACAAATCTCTTCTCAACTTCAATATCGTCTAGATTTGTAAAAAATTAGCCTATTATCGGTTGTGACACAAAGGCAATCCAAACGATAATAGGCTAAATTATACAAATCGTCTGGATTGATCACATAACCTAACTGAAATCGGCTAGAAATGGGCTAAAATTCCAGCCGATAACTGCACGAATAATTACTAACTGCAATATCGTCTAGATTATGCGCATGCAATCCAGACGATAACTCAAAGAAGTGAACATATCGGCTGGATTTTCTAGGGCTCAATCCAGACGATAATTACTAACTAACTACTGTGGGAGGAGACGATGAAGAAGAAGATAGAAAGGGGAAAGAAATTGAAACTGAAATCAGTTTCTTTTGGTTTAGTAATTGGTTTTTGTTAATGATTCAGGGGCATTTTAGACTTTACATAGCATTTTGACACCCCTTATAACCCATCCTAGGATAGTAATATTATTTTGGGGTCTCTCAACAAATAGGGGGGTCCCTAAATTAGCCAATCATTTATGAGTGTGATTTTTCAGTGTCATTGGAAAGGACTTAACGTGGAAAGTAATAACAGGAAACATCTAGTAGAGGAAGACCAGCATTCCTACAATTTAAACCATTTCACCTATAAAAAAAAAACAGGAATTCCAAACGGACCGGAAAAAAAAAACTATCCGTGATATGAGCATAACATGGATACTTCTAGGCTAGCTCTGGATAAAGCTAATGCACCAATTTTTATGATGGGGGTACATGCAAAAATTAATGGGACACAGACACAAGTATGCATGATATATTGGTTGAGCCATGTTTTTAAACTTGCAATGATTTTGATCATATTGCAATTATTTTAACTTCTCACATTAATCTTGTGACAATTAGAATGATATGATACTATTACTTGTGAATGTGAACAAAGTACAAAATCAATAAAATCAATTTATAAGTGCCTTTCGATTCACATTTGGAGAAGTTAACTGCAGCATGTTGGAGAATCTAACAATAGAAAAGAAATCGGAGCCTGGGATGGGGAGGAAATTGAGTTGGATATATCTATAATATAAAGCAAAGTGGTGTTTTGGGCGGTCAGCGGTGTTTCCACCGGGTTCACCTGATATTACTAACTTGCCCTTCCAAACCTTTTTTTTCCTCTTTATTTTCATACATTTTCGTAATTGTTTCAGAAAACAAGGGGCAAATCCCTAATATCAATTTCTACATTTTATTCGCTCTTAAACCCAGAATCCGAATGAATCGGTACTCAAAATCAAAATCGACTTACTTTCTAAAACCTAGAATCAAATCAAATTCAAAAACCCAAAATCGTCATCACCGCGACCAGTGGGGTTTCAATATTTTGGATTTCATCATCACCTTCGAATAGGTTTTCACACGATTGAACCGTCGTTTTTTGTGTTCAGAAGATTTCGGGAAGAAGGCGAAGGAGCCATCTTTTCAGTTTTTCTCTAATTCGATAATGATTTCTCATCACAGCCAAAAGGAAGAGGTAAACATTCAATCTTGATATGGTTTTCCTGTTATTGGTAGTTTTTTTTTATTTTTTTATTTGGGTATGAGTTGAAGAGTTGAATTTCAGTTGAAACCTTAGAACTTAAATCCCCTGATTTGTTAAATTTTGGGTTTGAGTTGAATTTCATTCTTAGTTGTAGTATTAAAACATTGTTATGTCCATACTACTTTGATATTTTTGACTTCATGGATGGTGGAGGAGGATTTCTTATTCTCCTTTTGGTACTCTCTGTCTATCCCTCCCTAATGTCCATATATCGTTGCTCTTATGGATTTTGCACTGAATGAATGCCTAGAATTCAATTGATTAATTATCTCTGATTTTCTCATTGATTTGATTGTATTGATTGGTTGAAATTGTTGCTGTATTGTGTGAATTTTGCTGGGGGAAATTGCGGAGTTCGGTTCAGTTTGTTAATGTCTGTTAGTTGCCGAAATTTAGGATTTAGCTAATAATGGTAGATTGGTAGTCTTTCGTTGTCATTTAAAGGTGTATAATTTTTTTTCCCAAATCTGCATCTCAACCTCAATGTAATTCCTGTTTTGGATTAGGAGACATGGTGTTATAAAATAATGTACTGTAGAAGCAATAAGGATGTAGAGCACTGTGCAATCAAGGCAACTGATTATATATCGATGTATATAGGTGAGCATATAGCTTCAAGTGATCGCCACTTTATCCATACCCTCAAAAATAGTCTGAACATGAAAGTCCGGCAGTAGTTTTCATATCCCTTTGGGTCGGAGGGTGGGTGTGCTTTAGGCAGTAATGCCAACATGCATAGCAAACCTGTTAGTTAATTCTAATTTCTATGATGCTCTCATGTCAGGCTCTTCACACGTCTCATTTGTTAAAGCTGAATGTAGCACTGATGTTCTTATGAGGTAGAGATGTGCACTTTTTCATGTCTCATAGACTTGCTAACATAATAGAGCTTATGTATGTTTTTCTTTTATCATTTTTTCTTCATTGTTTCATCGTAGGTGAGTACAAACAAAGATGGGAAAACACTCTTATCTGCTAGAGTGGAGGTGGAAAATAGAATCATAGTGTAGTACAAGCAGTATTGTGTGACCTCATAAACCGCGAAAACAACTTTCTACTAATTATCGGTAATCACCAACTGCACTTGCACCTATGGGCCAGGTACCCCAGTCACTTCTAGCTATACCATTGGAAATGTGATAGTGGATTAAAAAAATTCATGTGCATGGTTGGATTGCAATTGCAAAATCTGTCCATTGTGATGGCGTACATATATGATATGAAAACTTAATCCTGTAAGACTCATGAAATATACATGGACTTACACTCATAAGAATCACTTTGTTTGACATGAAACTGTGAAGCAACATGAAGGTTTTGATATCGGTAGACCTGTGATTTTGCGGCGTACATTATTTGATCGTAGTTGACCGTGTTGGTAATGGATCAATACAAAAACAGAGAGGTGCATATTTCTTGAATTAACCTGTTATAGCAGCATCGAGAAGCGACCAACTAAGGTTATTACCAACATAGTCACTTGGTCCTCCAAAAGGTGGACATGTCTATGCGTCACAGATTTTATTGGAAATTTAGTCTTCTTCAATATTGTATGTACATAAGCAAGAATGATTTTTCTTCTTTTGCATCTCAGTATCAATTAAATGTAATATTACAGATGAATAAATGTGATGTTTTTCTCTTCATTTTTTTTTTAATACAAAGGTTGTATAAATGTGAGTTTTTCTAAAAACAGCCGAAGGATTGCATTAGAAAACAATTTTCCGTGCCATAATGGCACGGGTTACATACTAGTCTATAATATAAAACAGGGAAGTGTTTTGGGTGGTAAGGGGTGTTTCCACCGGGTGCTCATGATATTACCTAGATACCCTTTAAAGCTATTTTTCCTCTATTTTTCTTCGAACATTATCGTAATTATTCTAAACACCAGGGGCAGAAGACTATTAAACTCCGTCACTTTCTATTTCCTTCTTCTTTCCTCTGCCAAAACATATTCACAGATTCAATTCCCCTACTCTATCTGAAATTCTAAAACCAAAATCAAACCCATGAATCAAACTCAAATCAAAATCACAACTCATCACAAATCTCTCATCTATTTTGATCTCATATCTTCAACAACTGAATACATAGAGATGATACAGTTATGATTTTAGGGTTTTGGATAGCTTGATTTAATTGTGCTGTATTCTGCTAAACAAACCACATCTGTAAACAAACCACGGCCAAATCGTATCACTTCTTTGGAAAACCAAAATCAAAAGATGAAGCATCGATTTTCTTCATAATCGATTCACAATCGTAATGGTCAATAGGTATTCATCCAAAATCGCAACTTAATGAGGCATATAATCGTAATGCTTTCAATTTGGGAATTTCATCAAGTGAAAGAGAGACGACGATGAAGAGAATTTTCTGAATTGGGTTTAATTTCAATTTTAGTAATTTGGGAATTCTTAACAGTAAGTTCTTCTCTATGAAAATTATTTCCTTTATTTCCTTTAGAATATAGTTTACAAAAATCTTGCAGTAGTTGTATACCACTTGCTTGCTGATGTTGATGCTTAGTTAAATACAACTTCTTTTACATGAACTATAAATTATTTGACAAAATACTCCACCGACAAATTTAATATGGGTGTCTCATTTGGCACCTTAATTTGACTATCAAGTTCAAGTACCTAATTCCATACTGATGGAGTATGTTTACCACTTGCAGTTGGCCTAAGTATTGGTAAAATAATTGATTTTTAGTTCATGTTCAATTGTAGAATTTTAGAGCATGTATACAATAGACTATTAGTTTGTATGGAGTTATCTAGCCTTAAATTATTCGTACCAGCCGTCTTAGAAATGTGGAGAAGGTTAGTATTTTCATTTTTGTACTGATTACGACATCTAGCTGATTCTGGTAATTTTCACAATCGTATCTATAGGTGGACTGAACTAAGATAAACTTAGTACTTATCAATTTTTAAGGTATGAATGGAGGGTGATACTTTCATTTGGAATTCATTTTTTTTTTTTTTTTTGTTAGTCGACGTGATAGGTGCTCTGAATTTCATATATGCCCAACAGTTTGTGCTTTTACAGGAATAGGGATGTTAACTTACGCGACCCCTGATCGGCTTAATGAAAGTGTTGTAGGCAACCCTTTCCATTCAACTGTAATCCCCATTTGTATGTTGGACTAATTTAAAAAATAGAATGAATATTGATTTAGTTGTCTGTTGTTTGATGAAGGCATTTGCTTGAGCTCACATTTACCTACTAGCATCTGTGTTTCTGTTCCTACATCCCAAGACTCCGCTTACCCAAGTTTTCAGTAGTCTGATACATGCGGTGCATGCTGCTTCTATTTGTATCGGTGAAACTATAAGGCATCCTTTAGTACTTCATGTTTCTGTTTTTCGAAATCAAGCTAACATTTATAAGTATTCAATCATTCCTGGCTCTGTTAGAAGTCAAGAGATTATTCTCTCAGGCAGGTACAAGTGATGGCGGAGGAGCAAGTTAACATTTGGTCTAATGCAGATTACCCTCTTTTGCGTTGTTACTCTTATCTTGCTAACTAAATTGGCTAGCCAACAACATTTGTTCATCGCTCTTAGATCCGGGAAACCCGTGAATGGTGCTATATATAGGTCTGTGTTTTCTTTTGTTGAGCTAAATTGAGTATGAATCCCCAACAGTATGGTATGTAACAGGTCGCCTCATTCTGATTCTTTTTTTGCAGCTTTCAGTCCTGATCGGACACTTTTCGTTGATTAATGCTAGAGATGTCTCTGTAGACTTTGCATTCCAGCTTATTGTGTATGGGGCATATGAATTGAGATGTTTCTAGCATTAGTTTGTGTAATGGTTCGAAACACGAGAACAACTAAAGGGGTGGTAGTTGTGTAAACAACAGTTGCCCCCTCTTTTAATTTGAAGTGCAAAGTGGTTAACTTTGAACTGCAAATTGCAGTTGTGTTAACAACAGTTCTGCTGTCCTCTTTTTGTTGCAAAATCAAATGAATTTTTGTTCTTTATTTGGATAGTCTCATCTTCCTGTGGATAAGGGTCGTTCCCAAACTCAAGATCTCTGTAATTGTCTTAAATATTATCTTCATTCATTTTTCTGCTTCAGTGTGTACACTGTAAGTATGAATGGAAACTGTTAAATTAGCATCCCATTGTAACTGTTTTGTAGCCTGTGTTCTTGAAGCTTTTTGTTGATGTATCGTCTTCGCCTTCTCGAATGAGTTGTTGAGTTGCCAATTTTTCAGATAAAATGGGAATTGTTGCTGAGTATAACATGTGCTGGTGCTGATGTTAATTAGCTCCTACCACCACCAGCATCACTGTTGCATTGATGTCGGAACCATCATGTTCATTCGAGGTATGGTGTTGGAAATATACCAAATTAAATTGGTTACCAGCACTGGAAAAACCCTGTCCATGTCCGTGCCATTATGGCACGGGTAAAATACTAGTTTGTTATAACGCAAAACCAGGCAATAAAAGTTGCAAAACAATGTAAAATTTTATTGTTTTCTTCTATTGTTTTTGCAACATGGTTTTCCTCAGCGATTGAGCCACGAAACAACAATCTGGAGATAAAGAATAAGCATGCAGTGATGACACTAGGTCTGGTGATCAAGAACTGATTCTCCATTAATGAA
>JAJJMA010041891.1:0-18277 GCA_023529015.1 Papaver nudicaule
TTTCAACTCCTGATCCACCCGCGCGGCCTCTTGCTCTAACTCGCCAAGAGCATTGGTCACACTACTGAACTCCTGGGCGATCTTCTGCCGTTCCGCGGTTTTGGTATTCACCTCAGTAGTTAACCGCTCCCTTTCCTGAATCAGCCGCTCAATCCTAGCAGATAACTTTGAGACTCTGGGGTCAGGTTTAGTCTTCGCCTTCCTCAATAGCTCTCGAAGCCAAGCAACGTTGAGCTGCATAAATTCTGCAATGGAAAGATCCGCCTCCCATTTCGTCATCTGGTTGTCAGAAGGAGGATCCCGAGCAGCGTCATAAAGACCAGCGGCCGCAACCAGTAAGTCACGGACCATCTTTACCTGAGTCGGCGCACCAAGACTGCCCGCCATGTTTGAAGTCATGATATGACCATGATGCTTTAGGATCCTAGTGTAAGTACCCGCATACACTGAGGGAACCCAAAAACCTTGAACGAGCTCAAAAGCCTCGTCTTCAAAACCGATGTCCGACCGATCAAAGACTCGTTCAAATAGGGGCAAATTAGCAGCACCACGACTCGCCTTAACAGAGGAAGAGCGGGGCGCGTTGACAACTGGAGAACGATTGGAAGTAACGACAGGCGAGCTTAACACCGCCGAAGCGGAAGGACGATTGACAATCTTATCATTTCTTTCAGGCAAAGAATTCTTCATACGTCTCTCACTACTCGCGCTATCAGTCTCTTTGATTGGACGTTTTGCCATATCCGCCTCCTACCAAAATCATGCAAGAACAATAGTAAGGTTTTCTAAAAAAAAGGGGGGGAGGAGTGACGCAAGATACGTTTAGAGTAAGCTAGCATGACTCACCTGCTCAATAGGCACCGAGGTTGCCTCCTCGTCAATGTCTGTATCACCTGCTTGCTCGTCTGAGTAATCCCCGTCGAAGGAATCTAGAAGCAAAAATATATATACACACCAGTTCAAACTCTCCTAGTTCGCAGAGAAAATGGAACAGATACTAGAGCCTTTATATAGGGAAAAGTCCTTTTCTTCCTCTTGCTTAAAGAAAGGGAGTAAATGCACCCCACGTGTAAAAATTTAATGCATACCTGGATCAGATGGTACAGGATTAGGAGATGACGGGCCCACTGGATGCCCTCTCCCTGACAGTGACAAACTGAAAGATTCCAAAATAGCAGTGGGAGAATCCGAGGATTTAGCATGACCACGCCTGACGGTACAGACCAAGGGGTGCGTGCGCGTTATATCCATAACGTCAGCCGGTTTAGGACCGGCGCTACGATTACGACGATTATATTCCCGGACAAACTCAGGGTTGCTCGAACGAGCTGGGTTTTGCACGGACGCAGCACGCTTCCTTTTTGAAGAGGTCGATAGACGCGCCTGTTTTGCATAAGACTTGTTAGAAGGGGAGGATACGCATCGGGGAATGGGGACTACACCCGCCTCCCAGTTTCGTTTGTCAGTCAAGGCTTTCTCACGCCAATCGCACTCGGGCATGTCAAGCCACTCTTCCAAAGGCCGCTTACGCGGTCCTGGATCATGAGCGCCGACAGGCTACGGGCAAGTAAAAACTTAAGTAAACAAAACATCTGGAAGACACTCGCATACGTAAAAAAAAAAAAATCAATCGATGTACTAAGAGAATGGTAACTTACCAAATCTCCTCCTCCCAGCACAGCGCCTGGCGCTGAAGGAGATGGTTTGGGGACTCGAGTCGTCCGCGATCGTCCTTGTCCGCCAGCAGCTTTTGGGGAGGAATGGGGAACCCTCCTCTTGGATTTGAGCTTTGCAACCATATCGGGATCTAGAGGAAAAGGACCCCAAGCTGTCTCGGAGGAAATCCGAGCCCGACCCTTATTCCCAGGAACCAACTTAAAAGGCTCCGCTATACTCTTCTCAAGCACAAACCGACCGGAGTTGTGCATGGCGCAAAGTTCATCTTTATCAGGCGCGGGATAGATAACGGGGGAAGTAACCAAAAAGTTCATCACACGGGTTAAAAGTTCCTCCCAGTAGTAGTACCAGTCAGCAGAAACACACAGAGTTTTTCGAGCGGGCTGTGGATAACGAATGGTAAAAGGGAGTGGACGACAGCGAAGCGCGCCTCCCTCGGAGTAAACGAACCTATCGTAATAAACCTCAATCGAGGCATCGTTTAGAACAAGAAGAGGTAAAGGCGGCGGAGGGACCCCTTGGTCAAAACCTGCTTGGCGGACAACCCGATCAAAATTATAAGCCTCAAGGGTAAACGCGCCTCCATAAAACCCAGGGAGATAGCTAGAAGTAACGGACAGAACGAAGTCCACCTCACCCCCATGCTTTATCCTTCGAGAGTCAAGGATTTCTTCTTCACCCGAATAAAAAGCGTAAGGAATAGGCCCGACGCGACCATCAGTATACGGTGAAAAACAAAATTTGGCTTCGATATCCATATGATGGGAGACGCTGTCCTGAGACTTAGGCGATTTCCGTTTGAAAAGACGAGCACGAGGGTAGGAGTACTCCATGGACTCCTGATAAGTTTCGCCATTTTCGTCGACTCGTTCCTCGACGCCTTGAAGAGTAATGTCTGGCTTCGATGGGCTGAACCCTGGAAATCGATCCCAGGACCACATCTGGAGGAAATTGGCGGGGACGAAAGTCTCGACCGTATGAACATTGGCGGCTCTCTGGATATCGATCACGAGGAGATCTAAATGGCGGTAAAGTCCACCCAGAAACATAGGAGCCAGAGGAAAGGATATGCCGAGCGACATCAAAACGGCCATAGGCATAAGTTCTTCCTTGATTGTGTCCCCCGGGCTAAACTCAAAAACATCATGACTTAGCCAAAAAAGGAGAAACGCTGCTAACTGCGCTCTCTCTGAATCCTCGCCATAATCAGGATACTTAAAACGACCCTCCACCTTCTTCGGTGCCCAGTATTTCACGAATAACGGGTAAGAAGAGCGCCTCTTCTTTGATTTGCTTGAAGTCGTCGCTTCACCATCGCCCTCATCTGGAAAGAATGAAGAAAGGATCAGCAGTGCAGAGTAAGAACACTTAACAAGCTCAGAAGAATATACATACCATGGGCGCCTTCATGTTCCTCGCTCCTTTCCCCATCATCATCCGGGGCGCCTTCGGGCTCCTTACCTTTCGCAGGGGTGTCCCCTACCTCCTCAACCGGAACGTCTCTCGCGAGTTCCTTAGATTTCTTCAAGACAGACACTAGATCCCAATCATCCTCACGCATGCATTTTGCAACCGCGGACTGATGCCAGTAACAAGTACCATGAACGGGCAGCAGAGTGAAAGCAATCACGTCTTCAAGGGTGATGGTTGTCTCTCCCCAAGCAAAAAGAAAAGTGTGAAACAGGGAGATCCAGCGCGTAACTAGTTTGTTCAGGTCAAGACTGCTACGATTGCAAAAGCGGCATTTGGATGCCTTGATGGCGTCAAGTACGCCGATCCTTTCTAGTATACGCGAGTAAGACTCCTGACCTACAATAAAGTCAACCCACGAAGCCCAACCTCCCTGAGGCTTTGCGGAGAATTTGTAAACAATATTGGGAAGCGCGTAATCACCACGATTTATAGCTAGACGAGGAATCTGTTCATAAGGTGGGAACGACCAGTCAGTGCTGTCTGGTGTTAACAGCCATTTTGGATCGGCAGGTAGAGGTGGCTTTAAGCGATTCAGGAGACGCTGGTTGAGAAAATCATTCGGATAGTCGCCCTTAATGGGAACAAAAGCGCTCTGAAGAGAAACACTTTGTACGAACAGATCTTTAGAAAATAAACCATCTTTACGATCAGGAGAAGGAAAGACATTGAGATTAGGGTTTGGAGCGCCTTGTCCTTCTGGCGCGGTTCCTAGACCAATCTCGTCCTCATGATTAGGAGGGAGCTCGTCGTCTTGTGATGGCTCGTTATGATCACTCATGTTAATAAAGAAGAAAAGGAAGAGATTTTTAACCAAGGAAAGATGGTTGAGAAAGGGGAACGGTAAAAGGGTATTTATACAGGGGAGAAAAAGCGTAACCGCTCGCCACATAGGCCACGGCCTTAACAAACCTGAAACGTGCGCTGCCACGTAAGCCACTATCTCGGCAGTTATGGGAATAAGCGTGGGCGACGGCTAGGGGACTTGGGTATCCGTGGGTGACGGTTGACCCGGCATGTTCTGCCCGCCCGAACCGTCAGGGGACTAATGTGGATGACCCAAGTCTATTAATACCTAATGGGCTTGATACATACTTGTTTAGGTCTATCTAGTTGGGCTTGGGTCTAGACATTTTGGGGAATCAAGAGATAAGGAATGGCAATTGTGTTAATAAGTGGTTAAAAGGGCATATGGCCACCCAAGGGTAAAGAGGGTCCTCTATAAATAGGACTCTAAAGAGATCACAAGGGAGGACTTTTTGGAGAGAGAAAGATAAGACTACACATTACTAGAGAGAAAGAGAGAGAAATGAGTTAGATCGGTGCTACCTCTGAGACTCGGATCGGATTAAGAGTATTACCCCATTCACAGGGTACGGGTGAGCAAAACCACCGGAACCACGGATTTGCACCGGAACCGCCCGCAAATTTGCGGTTTGAGCCCAAACCGTTCAGCCAACGGGCCGGTGGCGGTTTACAATTCGAATCCGCATGATTTAGCGGGGCGGTTGCGGTTGGCCCATGAGAACCGCGGATTTACCCGCAACCGCAGGTAATTTCGTAGTTTTAATAACAACCTAGGGGTATTACCGGAAGTCAAAGGTATTAAAATCACTCGATCTGGTTTCGAGATTCATTTCTTCTTCTTCTTCTTTCTTCTTCTTCTTCTTCTTCTGCTGCTGCAGCCACTCTCTGAAGCAAACGATACGTGTTGGTTAGACTTATTTCTTCTTCTTTCTTCTTATTCTTTGAAGCTTCAATCACTCGATCTGAAGGTAATAACTCGATAGTATAAATTTATTTCGGTCTGCATAAATTTGCTTTTTCAGAAATAAATTCAGAGGTATTTTTGATTCGGTCTGTTTGAACCCTTTTATCTGAATTGAGAAAAAGTTGAGAATCTGAGTGATTTTGTGGTTTCTTTGTTTACAGAAAGATCCAAGAAATCGATTAGCGGCTTTACTTTTATCTGAATCTCAAGGTGACGATTCTGATTCTCATGTTTAGATTCTGTCTTTTTCTTTTCTTTTCGTTTCGCCTTTATCTTTTTGGATCTTGAATTTTATATAAAATTGGAGAGAAATTTCGATGTGTGACCTAATTGATTTAGTAATTCTTTGTTGTTTTGGTTTGTATTTATTATGACATTTGAGTTTGATTTCGATTGGGGTAGAATTTTGTAGGTTAAGTGAAATATAGATGGGTTTTAGGGTTTGTTAGCAGTTTATGGGGTTTACTAGTCAGATTTTCATGTAATCAGTGCTGAGAATGGGTGTTTTGTTGGTTGGATGTAGAAAACGAGGTTTCTCCGACCAGTGACAAAGAAATTACAAAGGAGCTTATCGACGAGGTTCGTGTTCTGCTCTTTCACTCGATTTCATGTCTGTGATTTAACATGTGCTCTTAGGTTTTTGTTATGTTGATGCTTTACGTATTTGTGTTTGCTGTCTCGGATTGGTTTATGGCTTATTCTCGTCTACATTTGTGTAAGTATTGCTAGATTGAGCAAGTATTGCTAGATTCCATGTATCAAACATTTTACTGTTAATTCAATCGTTATGTTTTCAATCTGTATCTTGATGTTGCTATCCTTGTTCTGTACTAAGACCTTGACATATGAAGGTATTAGATATTTGTAATCTACTTATGGTAACCCAGATTCTGGTGGTGTGTGTGTGTTTGTTCTTGCTTGATACTGTGGGTTCTATGGGTTGATTGTTGAAATCACAAGGAAGGAGTGCTCCTGTGGTCTGTTTGCCGCGAGTTTTGTGGAGTTTAGTGACTGAACTATGAGGGGTTTCTGAAGCTGATATGCTAATGAAGCTATGGAGTTAGTCGAGATGGGTAGATCGGGTTTGATTTGTGGCGAAATCTGGGTCTCGTTGGCAGTAAGAAGGAGTGTGTGGTTGTACATTGTGAGAATGAGAAGATTCAGAAATGCTGGTGATTTGGCTGTGAACTGGTGGTTTCCTATGACCGCAAGAGTGTCTGCCAATGGTGCTGTTCTGGTGCTGCTGGTCGATGTAACAAGGTGTGTCTGCCAAAGATTAAGTGGGGTTGTATTCCAATACCTGATGCTGCGAATTGCAGGGGGGATTAGGTTCCGATTGAACCTGTGTTGTGGCGAATTTCTGGTTGTAGATAAAGGAGTTGTCTGTTGCAGGGGGATTAATTTCCGATTGAAGCAGACTTACCTGAAAATAATCTTCCAGGACCCTACAGAAACAGAAACAGAAACAGACTTACTTTTTTTTTTTTTTTGTATTGAAAACCGTGGGGGACCGCGACCAAACCGCAAGAACCGCAAAACCGCGGTTCTAAAAACCGGCGGTGCACGGTGCAGTCGCGGTTTAATTTTTCAAACCGCACCTTTTGACGGTTTGGTCGCGGGGACCCCCTAAACCGCAACCGTTGCACCGTTGCTCACCCCTACTTAGGGGCAGAGCTACAGCCTGGCTTCTCCTGGTTTAAGCCACTTCCAAAGCCCAGAAAAAAAAAAAAAAAAAAAAAAAACATTTCGACATTTCGTGCACTGCCAGATGTCTTGGGCTTAAATTTTGTGAATACAATCTTAAGCCCAAGATATCTGACATTTCTAGTTCGGCCACTGGATCATATACTAGATGATTGACATTTGAAAGTGCATTGTATCAACTAATAATATATACCTTGAAAACCCTCAAAGGCAATACAAAGAGGATTTCGATAACAATTCGTCCATGTGGTATAACTGTTCAAACGTGTAATTTGCTATTTTGTACTAGTATAGAAGAGGGACATTGCATAGGCCCAAAACACCATCAACCATTTCTTCTTCCTTGGAGCAAGGTAAAATACTAGAACATGCCTATAGTCCAGAGTAGTCTTTTCTCAGCAGATACTGCATTACTTTTGGTCTAGAAGGCAGGCACTCAGTTTACCGTATAAATTTTTCACTCACTAGAATCTTAGCCATCAGTCCTGATTTTTTTTTTTGTAAAACAGACTTACAACAGACGGCAGAAGGTGTGCCATTTTTGGTGATTTTTTCCACCAAATGGCGCTCGCTTCGCCGCATTAAATCGAAACCAACATTCCTCATGGTGAGGTACACTGCTTTACTCCACCACTACTCTATAAGGAAAAGAATGAGTTGGAGCTTGTAATGACACAACCGAATAAAGGCTTTCAAATACCCAAGCGGGCCAAGCCCCAAGCCCTTTTGAAAATCAAGAGATCACGCCAAGGAAAATAAAGCGAATTCGAATCTTTTGACTATCTTCTGAATGCTGCTGATAGCTGACACTGTACACAGTACCCGTAAACTTGCTGTACACGGTAGTATAGGTGGTAAGTCAGGACATCATTTCTCTCTGGAAAGCACAACTTTAAAATTGCCTAGTATTTCACTCACTCACATCATCCAAAACTAGCTAGGGTTTCCTGAGAGAGAGATTCAATTCTAGGTTTCATTCAACTTCAGCTTTCACACTCTCAATGGCGAATTTGGGTCTCCCTTCATACACAGTATCCAAATCACTAGTAGATTTATACAAGAATTTGAATGTCACTGAAGGATCTGGATCATCCAAATCTGAGAAGACGAAGATGGTTACTCTCAAGACTTCTGACAACAAGACATTTGTGGTGAAGAAATCAACTGTTTTGATCTCTGAAACAATCAGGCATTTGATTGAAGACGACTGCGCTGAAGATGTTATTCCATTGCAAAACATTACTGGTGAGGTTCTGGAGAAAGTACTTGTGTTCTTGAAGAAGCATGCTCCTGTCATGGAGTTTCTCTATGGTCCTGTGGAGCCCACTGATGAAGAACGTGAGAAAGTTGCTGATGAGATTATGATGTGGGATACCGAGTTTATCGAAGGGTTGGAGTCTGATCAGATGCTATTTGATTTGATCTTTGCTGCTAATTACTTGGATATCTCAACTTTGATGGAACTTACCTGTGAAGTGGTTGCTAGGAAGATTAGGGATATGACTCCAGAGCAGATTAGGGATTATCTCAGGATTGAAAACGACTACTCTCCTGAAGCTGAAGCTAAGGTAAGGGCTGATAATGCCTGGGCTTTTAAGCAGTAGGGATTTCCTTTCCTTCTTGAAATATCAATCTTAACAGTAAGTAACAGGGATTTGTGGGTTTATCATGGAGGTTTATGTAGTACTGATTTCGTAGGTTTATGTTTCATGGGTTGATGGGTTTATGGGTACTGAATTTACATTGATGTTTCTGAACTTTGAATTCAGATCTTTATAGATGATGTTCTTGTTAGTTTGTTTAATTTTTGTTGATTCTGATTTGGGGTTTTCAATGTTTCCTTTGATTGCATTGAATTTTGATTTCTTGTTAGTTTAATCTTTGTTGAGATTCATGTCTGATTTTGTTAGGACTTTAGTCTAGTACTATTTGGAAATGGTTTCCTAATTCTGAATTTCAAGTAGAAGCTTAAAGCCTTGAACAGATTAGAGAAACAGAGATAATGTTAGTGAATAGTTTGGGGGCATAGAATGAAAGATTGTTGTTAGGATACAGTTGATTCTTAAAGTTTTATGTGACCTCTTAGCTTAGGTATGTATGTACAATCGTTTGATTTATCGAAATGTGATCCTGCATTTGCCTCAATGTCAATGGCTCTGTGGATGGTCTAACCTTGGCATGTGGCTCATGAATTCTCTAAGCTGCTAATTCAGTGCTGGTAGAGAATGAATGGATGATAATCATGATAGGGGATTTTACAGAATATTTTCTTGAAATTTGATTGAAAACCAGCGCTGTATTGAATCACACAGATAATTTTTCTTGCAAAATATTAGTTGGAGTTGAAGTATTAGGCCTATTGGCACTGCCATTGTTGCGTAATATTGAAATTTGTTGCTTGTTAAACATCAAAAGAAGATTTTTTTTTTAGCAAATCTTCTCTTCTTTTGTCGCTAAACTGTCCAACTTTGGATGATACTCATTCGTCAGAAAGGTGTGTAGTCTGGTGATTACTACAGCATCAGACATTTATGCAGATATGTTTGAATGCAGATATGTCTGGGCCTGGTTTTAGTGTTATTTCATTTTTGTGCTTTTGCCTTTCAATTTCTTTTTTGCTCTGTACTACTCAGTCTATGGCTTGAATCTCCTCTTCCCAAGCTGTGTTCATCTTTGATCTTTCTTCGTATGTATATGAATCATTCGCATTCCACGGCATCCGAAAAGCATGTTCTTGTTCCATCATCATTACAGTTGCCCCTAAATGGTTTCCTTGCACTGTTATGCTGTTTAGGCCATTGTTAAAACTGCTAGCATTATAAATTTTTCCGTTGCTGGGTCACCGCAACAAAAATCTACCTCAAGTGTTCATACTGTGGTAGATTTACAAAAGGGTGCCACTATGGTTCAGTTTTCAATCCTTGCTGAAAATGAAAATTCATTCACAATCTTGGGAGTAAATTTTGAGGTCTCAGTTAGGTACAAATGTTTCATCCATAAACATCTCTTTAATCATGGCTTTACCCGCAAAAGTAATGACTCCCATGCATATCTCTATCTCAAAGAAATCACTTTTTAAGGTATACTAGCTATTGTCCTTTGTACAAATGAAATGACCAAATCCTGCATGTATTCCTACCTATTGCTTTGCTTGATTCAATGAAACCAGTCATAGATGTAGCCTTTGATGTCTCAGGTTTTCATCCTGTCAATAGTACTACGCATTGAATTGTTGATGTAGCCTAAACATTGTTCGTCACATATCTTCACGTACCATACTGTTTTGTAGTTTAGCAGTTTTAAGGAAGTATAAAAAAAAGTTTAGACAGTACCCTCTACTCCTCTAGTCTACTAGAGTCTACCTTTTAATGTAAGTTTTCACAGTAGTACTTATCTTTAACTTTATCTTGCCAAAGCAAAAAATCAAGAATCCGTGAAGTGATCAATAAAGACCGAACAATATCAAACACTTGGTGAGTCATTGAGCTGAATGATGAAGCCGTGGTGAAAGTGGAATGAGCCTTGAAGCTCATAGGTGATGCAAAAAGGATGCCACATCTTCCTCAAGTAAGATTGTAAACACCGACACACTTGTTCTCATATAAATTTTGAAGTGCCCGAGTCAAATTCTGGTGGCTGACCACATACTCTAGAGACCAAGGGAAACTACAGTATCTGGTTACATCCTTCGGTTGGGTATACTCTGACGAGTGTGTGTGTATAGTATGCAGGTTGTCATTGTTCTAAGAAACATTTATACAGGTCTGGTATGTTCTCCGGTGTTCTTGCATTGGATGGACTTGACGTAATTGGGAATCCCATTATTTTTGGACGAAAAGTTATAAAACGTAATTTTTCCTGTCTAAGTGCGTAGATTGGATTCATTTGTTGTTTTTGTGCAAATTGTTTGGGCGCTACTTCTTGTGAAGGCAACTATTAGTTCAGTAGTATTTTTTTCGGATGAGTAAATTTCCACACCAACTATTGTACTAAACCTGGCAGTACCATCAATACAGCAAATCCAAACTCCAACTAATGACAATTTAAGAGACTCTGGTTTTTGAAGATGATATGAAGATGAAAGAGAAAATGAGATAAGAAGAGAACCCCATGAAAATTGAAGTTATTACAGACATTGGGTTGTTGGTGGTGGTAGCTCTACTGTATTTAGTTTATAAACCAGTAAGTTGGGGGTTCATCTGCTAGATCAGACATAGTAAAAAGGAGTAGAAGTGTGAAGTATTTTTGAGTGTTGTGGTTTGAAATGGAGAAATATGTTGATCAAGGCAGCAGGAAACACCATTTCTTCAAGAGCTTCCTTGAAGAACATAAAACCAGATTGGTAAAGCTTCTTTTCTTTTTCACCTTTTAATTTCTGATCAGTAAGGGGTTTCATAGTGGATGTACCTGTTAGATATAGTATATATCTGTTAGCTTGGCAGAAGAAGACATTTGCAGAAACCAACTTAAGTTGACTGGATATGATGTAGATTTCTTTTCTAGTTCTAGGTAGAATTTCAGTCTAACCTGTTCATGTTTATGAAGTTGCTTTAGTCAATTTAGTTCACCATGTAATTTGGTTAAGAATGAAACAAGCTAAAGGTTAGTCTGGGACTGTGTTTTAGCTTCTCATCAAGCAGCGAAATGAAAGAACGTCGAATCTAGTCTTGGTTTGAGTTATTTGTATGATAAATTTGTATGTTGTTAGTAAATGCTGGTGCATTAGAATAACTGCATATTTACACTTGTTATATCACTGAATTTGTTAGCTGGCCGGTAACATGTACTAATCATACAAGTTATGAAATTTTTCAGCGAATTCCTGAGGCATTTTATCCCAGGATATCCAGAGAATCTCAATCATGTGAAAGGGCAGTTGTTCAGGGTCCTAGCAGATCATGTTGGGTTATCAAAGTGCACAAAGATCAGGACGGCGGCATTTACCTAGAGAAAGGCTGGGAAGTATTTGTTCAAGAAAATGGCTTGCAAGTGTTTGATCTCTTAGTCTTTAGGTACGACGGTAGCATGCAGTTCTCCGTTAAGGTTTTCAATAAGCATGGGGTTGAACGAGAGGAATGTTTCACTCCTGTTCGTTCTTCTCCGTCAGTGGAAAGAAGAACCACGCATGGAAGGCTATCTGCAGGCTTTCAATCCCCGCTAGCACAACAAAATAAAAGAGGTCATGGCAGCCCATCAGAAGGCTTGACAACAAAAAAGAGACGCTTTTTTGATAGACAACAACATTGTGATGCCAATGCAGATAGAGTGGAATTAGATGACGAAGAGTCAGATGAAGACAGCGACCAAGGTTAGTTGCATTAACCTTGTTGATAAACCCATTGTTGTGCATGCTTGATTCATAAAATATTACCCATTGTTGTGCATGCTTGATTCATAAAATATTGTTACAAGTTATAATGTCAATGCAGGTACAGATGAATCAGATGAAGACAGCAACAAAGATGAGGTTCCTGAGAAAACTATAACATTGAGTTCTTCAAGATTGAAAAGAATCGAATCAATAGAGCGCACATTTGCATCCAGGTCAAGTTCTCCTTTCTTCAGAGTTACAGTGCAGCCATCTTATTTGAAGCATAGTTTTCTGGTGAGCTCTTTTCCCTTGGTACATCATTGTTTATAAATAGAGTGAAACAGAGTAATTTGGGGATCACATCTTATATATGTGCTTATCATCAAAGTTTTCATACTATCAATTGACTGCAAAGATTTATTTTGTGCAAAATTTGCCAGATGCTGCCAGAAGAGCATACTTCACTGATGACTTGACAGAGGTGGAAGTCAAGGCTTCTGATGGGAGATCTTGGAAGGTTGGAATTATTTCTGCTAGGGCAAACATGAGGTTAAGCCAAGGTGTTAATTACTTGATGGATAAGAAAAATGGTTTGAACTTGAAGGTAGGAGATGTGTGCATTTTCGAAGTCGTCAAGAAGAAATCATACAAACTCGTGGTGCAGGTTCATGTTTTCCGCTACTGATCGACATTGTTTGTCATTTCTGTCTTTGCTTTCTTAAGAGGCCATTTAAGTTGTAGTATTTTCACTTATATGTAGTATTGGCACTGCTTGATGTTTAACCTTTAAGTTACTATTCTTCTTAAAGAGGCTTTAGACTGCTTTCTAGAGTACTACTTTGCTAAGTTACTATTTTTCCATACCCTCTCCCTAAGCAATTTGTTAACTTGGCCTTATGGGCAGTTGTATGCACCCTCTCTTTATGAACTCTGGCACCACCCCCTGGAAGAGCACAAACCTAGGCTATACCCAGTTTTAGACATGGCTTGGCTCTTGTTTACATTCTCGCCAATTGTCATACTTAAAGATAAACTCAGCCATAATGCAGGCTCTTAAACAAAACTTCAGTAATTAACTTATGAGTTAGCTGACTTTATTCCTCAATGAAATTTGGGCAAAGAGAGAGAGAGAGAGGGCAAAGAGCACATCAAAGAAATTTGGGCAGTTGGGCTTTCTATAGGGTGCAAAATTCCTTTTCGGTTTTAAATTTGGGCTTCCAAAACTCAAAACCCAGTAGAGTGAAATATGCAGTTCCTTATACAGGTAAATTGGCTCATACAAGCACACAACCAAGAAGGAGACTACACCATCGGCAACTCAGTTAACTGCCACACCAAAGTGTATATATGTATTCACCAAATCCCTGTAAGTTAGCTTAGGTCAAAGTAGATTAAGCAGGTTAGTTCAACATTCTTATCAAGTTGTTGTAACAAGAAGTCATTAGTCTTTATCTTGAGTCTGTCAAAGTACTTATCTTTGTAACAACTTATAATTATCTTTGTCATTCATTATGTATAAATAGGAATGTACTGTAAATGTAAATCTCATCTAAGAGAGTTCTCTGATGATCATTAATATTATCAACCCAATGGGTTTCCAATTTCTTGGTCTATGATCCCTCGGTACTCATGTTTTATCAGTTCCCAAACTACATCAGTTTTCTCTATTCTCCTCATCAAAAAGCCAATCAAAACAACTTTTTACAGTGAATGGCTTACCTGTTTTGCATGTATTTGTGTCATTGTCCATTAAAAGAGTTGGTGGATCTCCCAAAAAATTGATCATTTCTGCAATTTGTAACAGTTCAGCAGCTCCTGGGCATGAGAAGAATTGAAGTCCAATCTCCCTTGTAGTATTACTTCATGAATTATGGCTTGTTTATGCATTGCTTTCTTATAAGCTATTGGATATTTATCTTTCAATCTGGCACCATTCTTCCGAATATCCATAAGCAAAATTTAATAGTGGTTCCATTCTCTAGAGCATTAATTCAAACTGCTAGCATGTTTTAGAAAGGCTCGGGGGAGAATTTTCGCAATTGCAAAGACAAACTTTAGATCCCATCATAGCATCGCTGCTAATGGGGGGACGATTTTTGTCCCTCCCCATTACTGTTTACATATAAAACAAAAAATTTTACACTTGAGCAGTAATGGGGGGGACAAAAATCGTCCCCCCCATTAGCAATGGTGAAGGAGGGCCCCATTTACAGAGGTTTGTGGAAACAACTACAAAGAACTATATATGTCGATATCCCAATTCCTTTTTTTTTTTTTTTTTTTTTTTTGACTTCACATAGAAATATCATGCAAGAGGGGTCTTTGTTTGCAAGTCTGCTTCACACCTTTAGGCCCTTTCCTACGCATTTCCCACTATGGTGTCAGTAAAAGAATCTAGCGGTCAAGATAATTTATCTCGGTCGAGAGAGTTTCTCTCGACGTAGGAAATGTATCTCTCGACAGAGAGACAATGCCTTTCGACCGTTAGAAACTGTCTCTTGCGTCGGTCACACTCTCTGCTATAAGTAGGTGACTTCTACCAACTTCCTTCTCAATTTCTCCTTCGTCTTCTGCTTCTCCTTATTTTCTTCTTCTGTTGTATTTTAAAAAAAAAATCAAAATATTATATCGACTAAAAGAAGAAGAAATGACACTGTGGCAAGCAGTAGTACACAACCTCCTAACGACCGCAACTGGAATATAGACATTCTATCGGAGTTGAATGCCCCGCCCAGACAAACAACAGGCAAAAATGCACCGGGTAGATTGGAGGAGCACATATCAAGCAAACAAACGCGTTTGAATTATACGACTCTCAAGGGGGGATTCACTGATTTGAACACAATGTACGCCTTACTTCCAGAACCAATAAAGGAAAGGGTGGACCGATATCCTTGGAAAGCTTTCTACAAGATCGAGACAAAAAACGGCAGATAACAAATAGCGCAGGTGATACAAGAACGTTTTTGGCCATCCACGAATACATTTTATTTCAAGGATTTCGAAGCGGGTAAGTTATGTTTATTTTGTTTGCTTTTTCATATAGTTTCCATGTTTTTTATTAAAATACGCAGACTTTAGAGATAGGAAAACTTAGAAATGAAATACGAGTTATTGACTAATCAGGAGTTTTTATTTACA
The DNA here is from genome assembly GCA_023529015.1 of Papaver nudicaule. NCBI lineage: Eukaryota > Viridiplantae > Streptophyta > Magnoliopsida > Ranunculales > Papaveraceae > Papaver > Papaver nudicaule. The sequence continues at coordinate 15,075 of JAJJMA010041891.1, forward strand.
TAGGAATTACACCCCTCGATTTTTTACATGGCGATGGGAATGAAATTTGAGTGACCTGGCGTTCCATTTGACCAAGTAAGATGGGAGTATGAGGGTAATTGGAGAACCTTGCTACCTAGGTTGGCGTCGGACATGGATACAAAGGGATTGATACTACGCGCTCACGGGCTATATCTGAAAAACCTAAAGGATTTGTTAGAGTACGTTTGTCCGGCCATTGAGAATGAGACTATTAGACCAGACCCAAGTATATGTGATGAGATTGAAAGAGTATTCATTTTATGGGTTCTTGGCCAAGTTTTCTTTCCAAATGCAAGCACGATGGTTCTGGTTGGTTGGTTAGAAGCGCTTCAGGACTTGAGTTTGGCACCAACATACGACTGGGCCACACCTTGCTTGGCTGAAATATACATTAGTTTGCGTGAGTGGTCTGGAGTCGTCAAAAAGAGCTTCAATGGTTTTTGGGGGATAATTGAGGTAAATAACGTCCTTCTGAATTATTTTAATTGTTTATTTTATTCTAAATTTTGCAATGTATATACTAAAAGCGCAATGTTTGAACATCAGTTGTGGTGGTATGCAACCTTTGGCGTTGAGGAATCAGATCTTAATGAAGAAGGACAGAGTGAAGATCATTTTCCTCTTGTTAAAAAGTATGATGCACGACACTGGGCAGCAGGGAAAGTTGATGATGGTCAACGTGCAATGATCGTGCAAAGGGGGCAACAATGTACACGAACAACCTACAACATTAACCGTGAACCGTATCAATTGTATGGCGAGAGATGGAACGAGCATGGACTTATGTTGCATGCAAGAAGCTTGACTCGGCACGTGTTATACAGTCCACAGTCAGGAAAAGGTGTTTGGTACTTCGGGGAAAGACTCACTGTTCAACTACTTGGACGTGAATTTAAACGCATCCCTATCAACCCTTTTGATCTGACTGACATTTCAGGAGCTGATTATTGGAGGTTGTTGCATGATCCCAACCATTAGTGGCATGACTACACAACGCTATCAAGGGCACCTGCCGACGAGGCAGAATACCAATGCTGGTACAGAAAAGTCTACAAAGAATGTATGGCAATGCAGACCACACATTTGGGTATAATGGATTTTCCAGCATTGGAGAGGTTACTCGTTGAAGGAGATATTTTACCTTCACAACCTCTACCGTCAAATCCATCCATGTATCCAACACAAGCAACTGAGCCCGGTCTTATGCCACCAATTAATCGGTGGGCATCATTTGTGGATGAGCGAGGAAAGGAGTACAACGTGGCTATTCCAAAATGAGGCATGGAAACTCCGTACTTTGGGGTGAATGCTACAACAGATCAATATCAAGCTAGGTGCAATGAGTTAGAACATGTATATACGCAGCTGGTATTTTTAAGGTTTCTGATGATTTTGTAGGTGATATGGTACACATCTCTACAAGGCTTTGAAATTGGCAACGGGCATAAGATATATTTGCACATCAAGAGAAAGGTATTGTTCTAAAACTTCTCTTATATGGGTGCCATTTTTTTTTTTTACTGTTTCACTTATATTAATTAAGATGCCGGAAAAAAAAATCGGCGGCCTACGGCGCCGGTACAAACAAAAATATTAGCCCGTCCAATCTAAAATTCCTGGATCCGTCCCTGCTTCGGTTGGTACAAATGAATGACCAATCCTATTGTTCGAAGGGATGAAACCAGACATGGATGCAGATATAAGATATTGATATGCAAAATCATCAGTCGTGCTACAGTGACACCGGATTTGAACACCGGGTCACGACACCGCTATGTGTCACCCCCATCCACCGTTCATTCCCCCCCCCCCCCCCCATCCGCCCCCCCCCCCCCCCCCCTGTGACACATAGCGGTGTCCGGATTTTGGTGTCAAAATCCGGTGTCACCAAAGTGTTTTCGCAAAATCATCTCTCTTGTTTTTATCCTGTCAGTGGTAGTACTACGCATTGAATTATCATTGATGTAGCCTTACACATGGTCACATGTTTTTACCTGCCATGTAGCAGCATCTGTAGTTTAGCAGTCTAGGGTGCTACAAAAAGTTCAGAGAGTACCCCTCTACGGCTCTATGACACAAAGGCCAAGACAAGGTGGAAATGGAATATCAAAAGCCAAAAACCAATCCTTCTTGGTGAGTTGAGCTGCCAACTGAATCAAGCCAAGAAAGTGACACTAGAATGCTCATAATTCATAGGTCCATGCACAAGGATGCAACATCTTTCTCAAATCGCAAATATAGCATCAATCAAGCTAATGTATAACTTTGGGGGCGGAGCTACAGTCAGGCTTCTCCTGGTTTAAGCCACTTCCAAAGCCCACAAAAACATATCGTGTACTATATGTTTTGGGCCTAAATTCTATGTGAATACTAGACTTAAGCCCAAATTATCTGACATTTCTAGTTCGGCCACTGGATATACTAGATGATTGAAAGTGCATTATACATCAACTAATATATACCTTGAAAACCCTCAATGGCAATTTTTACAAAGAGAAACTATCTTTTCGAAACAATTCGTCCTTGTGGTATAAATGTTCAAACGTGTAATTTGCTTTCTTGTAATAGTATAAAAGAGGACAAAAGAGGGACATTGCATAGGCCCAAAACACCATCAACCATTTCTTCAAGGTAAAATACTAGAACATGCCTATAGTCCGGAGTAGTCTTTACTCAGCAGACAGTGCATTATTTGGTCTACAAGGCACAAAGTTTACCCTATAAATTTTTCACTCACTAGAATCTTAGCCATTGGTCCATTTTTTTTTTTTTTTGTAAAACAGACTTTGGTGTGCCATTTTTGGTGATTTTTTTCACCAAATGGCACTCGCTTTGCCGCATTAAGTCGAAACCAAAATTCCGCATGGTGAGGTAGGCACTGCTTCACTCCACTCCACTGCTACTCTATTTTTAAAGGAAAAGAATGAGTTGTATGACGTGGGCTGCTCGTAACAACTGATTGGGTGTTACGTAACTGACTAAAGGCTTTCAAATACCCAAGCCCCCAAGCCTTTTGAAAATCAAGACACGCCAAGGCCGGAGATAAAGCAAAACGAATCTTTTGACCAATGCTGCTTGCTGACACTGTACACAGTACCTGCAAACTTGCTGTACACGGTAGTAGAGGCAGGTAAGGACATCACCTCTGAAAAGCATAACTACTTCAGAATCGCCTATTTCAC
>JAJJMA010041904.1:0-11183 GCA_023529015.1 Papaver nudicaule
GGCGCGCGCGACGGCGCCCGGCAGCGCGAGCAGCAGGAAGATCAGCACGAGGTAGATGAATGCCCACGGCGACGACACCATCGCCGACAGCGATGAGCGATAGCCCATCTGGGACATCGAGAACAGCCAGCGCGCGAGCAGCACGAGACCGATCGCGCGCAACGCGAAGATCACACCGGCGCCGGGGGCCGGCGCTGCGCGCGTGGTTTTCGTTCTCGCCAAGACTGCTCTCCTCTGGGTGATCGTGCGGGGCCGGATTTCGCGGCACGGCCATTATAGGGACATTACCGTCTGGACAGACGGCAGGATGGCGTGCCGGACCGCTTCGGGGGCCGTTCGCGGCGTCGGGCGCGGCGAGAATACAACAGATCCGCGCCGCGGATGTGACAACGCCCCGCCGGGAACCCGGACGGGGCGTCGATGACGGCCGCCCGCCGCAGCGCGGCGGCGGCCGGCGAATCAGCCAGCGTTGACTTCGCGGAGCACCGTGCGGTGCTTCTGGCGCAGCAGTTCCTCGTAGCCCTTCACGTAGTTCTGCGCCATCACCTTCGACGAGAAACGTGCTTCGAACGCGGCGCGGACCTTCTCGCGCGGCAGCGTATCGAGGCGCTTGAGCGCCGCGACGGCCGACAGTTCGTCTTCGACGACGAAGCCCGACACGCCGTTGTCGATCACTTCCGGCACCGAGCCGCGCTTGAACGCGATCACCGGCGTGCCGCAGGCCATCGCCTCGATCATCACCAGGCCGAAGGGCTCCGGCCAGTCGATCGGGAACAGCAGCGCGTGCGCGTTGCCGAGGAATTCGGTCTTTTCGGACTCGCTGATTTCGCCGATGTACTCGACGTGCGGCAGCGCGAACAGCGGCTTGATCTTTTCTTCGTAGTACGCACGGTCAGCCTTGTCGAGCTTCGCGGCGATCTTGATCGGCAGGCCGGCCTGCTCGGCGATGCGGATCGCCGTGTCGACGCGCTTTTCCGGCGAGATGCGGCCGAGGAACGCGAGATAGCTCGGCTTCACGTTCGGGATCGGCGTCAGCAGGTTTTCCGGCAGGCCGTGGTAGACGGTCGACAGCCAGTTCGCCTGCTGCAGCGGGATGCGCTGGTTGTCGGAGATCGACACGACCGGCACGTCGCTGAACGCGTTGAAGATCGGCTGCAGTTCCGGCAGGTCGAGACGGCCGTGCATCGTCGTCAGGTGCGGGACCGGCTGGCGCGAGAACAGCGAGAACGGGTAGTAGTCGATGTGGCAGTGCAGGACATCGAACTCTTCCGCGCGGCGGCGCACCTGCTCGAGGAGCAGCATGTGCGGTGCCATCACGTCGCGGATCGTCGGGTCGAGGCGCAGCGCCTGCGGCCAGCAGGCTTCGAGCTTCGCGGAGGTTTGCGAATCGCCGCTCGCGAAGAGCGTGACGTCATGCCCCATCTCGACAAGTGCTTCGGTGAGGTAGGACACCACTCGCTCGGTACCACCGTACAGCTTCGGGGGGACCGCTTCGTGCAACGGAGCGATTTGGGCGATTCGCATGCGTAACTCCTAAAAAATCGGCTAAAAACCAGGTATGGGTCGGCAACCTGCCGGCGGTCCGGGCTGGGTGCATGTCGTCCGAAGATCGGACGAATCAGCCTGCCGGGGGCGTCGAACCCGCGCTGCTCAAGGAGCGTCGGCGACGCGACAGGCATAGAACGTTTGAAACGAAGACCCGTTGACAGGGGTTCGTAAAAAAACCTGGAGTCGAACCCGGAGCCGATTATCTAGGGTTAATCCCGATACGGCGCACAACATTTCAAACACTTTACTTTGTTACAAAGGCGCAACACTTTGCAACCCGCGGACTTGGGTGTCCGTTCTAGAGTGGAAGGCCCTTTTGGCGATCCTTGTCCCCTGCGACTGCCGGCAGCGTGACGCCGGCACATGACGCAGGACGGGATGCCGGATTTTATCTCAAAATCGATCGCGAGCCCCTGCCCTAGGCAAGATTCGCGCAGCGCGACGCACGGCCTTGTTTACAATGCCGGATTATTCAGTCCGGGCGAACGCCGGCATGCGAACCCGCCGCCACGCTCAATCACCGAATCACCGCACGCATATTTTGGAATCTCTCACCCCTGCCCAGCGCAACGCCCTCAACGCGAAGCTGTCGAGCTACGCGCACCGGCCGATCGCGTTCCTGTTCCGCTACATCCGCCTGCATCCCGTCGCCCACCTCATCGTGCTGTGCAGCGTGCTGGCCGCCGTCGGCTGCGCACTCGGCTCGCAATACGCGATCAAGCACCTGATCGACGTGCTGGCCACCGGGCGCCATCATCCGGGCCCGCTGTGGAGCGCGTTCGCGCTGCTCGTCGGACTGATCGCGGCCGACAACCTGCTGTGGCGCGTCGGCGGCTGGGTCGCCGCGCACACGTTCGTCGCGGTTACCGGCGATCTGCGGCGCGACCTGTTCCAGTACCTGATCGGCCATTCGCCGACCTACTACTCGGAAAAGCAGCCCGGCACGCTCGCGAGCCGCATCACGGCCACATCGAACGCGGTCTACACGTCCGAGAACACGATGGCGTGGAACGTGCTGCCGCCGTGCATCGCGGTGATGGGCGCGATCCTGATGATCATCGTCGTCAATCCGCTGATGGCCGCCGGCCTGCTCGGCTGCTCGGCCGTGCTGTCCATCATCCTGTTCAAGCTCGCCGGGCGCGGCTCGGCCCGCCACCATGCGTTCGCGGCAAAGGCCGCGGCGGTCGACGGCGAACTCGTCGACGTGATCGGCAACATGGGCCTCGTGCGTGCGTTCGGGATGACGCTGCGCGAACAGAAGCGCTTCGGCGCGACGGTCAAGGCCGAGATGGACGCGCGCCAGCAAAGCCTGCTCTATCTCGAGAAGCTGCGCCTGCTGCACGCAGTGATCACCGCGATGCTGTCCGCCGGCCTGCTCGGCTGGGCGCTGTGGCTGTGGGACCAGGGCCGCGCGACGTCGGGCGACATCGTGCTCGTCAGCTCGCTCGGCTTCACGATCCTGCACGGCACGCGCGATCTCGCGGTCGCGCTCGTCGATGTCACGCAGCACATCGCGCGGCTGTCCGAAGCCGTGAAGACGCTGCTCGAACCGCACGGGATGCAGGACCGCTCCGACGCGCAGCCGCTGTCGGCCAAGGGCGGCCGCGTCGCCTTCGAACGCGTGACCTTCGCGTATCCGCACCGCCGCGCGATCCTCGACCACTTCGACCTCCATATCGAACCGGGCCAGCGCGTCGGCCTGATCGGCAAGTCGGGCGCCGGCAAGTCGACCGTACTCGCACTGCTGCAGCGCTTCTACGACACGCAGGACGGCGTCGTGAAGGTCGACGGCCAGGACGTGAAGACGATCACGCAGGACAGCCTGCGCCACGCGATCGCGCTCGTGCCGCAGGACATCTCGCTGCTGCACCGGACGATCTACGACAACATCGCATACGGCCGCCCCGACGCGACCCGCGAACAGGTGCTCGCCGCCGCGCGTGACGCGCGCTGCGCGGAGTTCATCGAGGCGATGCCGGAAGGCTATGACACGATCGTCGGCGACCGCGGCGTCAAGCTGTCCGGCGGCCAGCGCCAGCGCATCGCGATCGCACGCGCGATCCTGAAGGATGCGCCGATCCTGTTGCTCGACGAAGCGACGTCGGCGCTCGACAGCGCGTCCGAGGAAGCGATCCAGAGCGCGCTCGACCGCCTGATGGTCGGCCGCACGGTGATCGCGATCGCCCACCGCCTGTCGACGCTGCGCAACTTCGACCGGATCATCGTGATGAGCAGCGGCAAGGTGATCGACGACGGCAGCCCCGACGTGCTGCGCAATCGCCCCGGCCTGTATCGCGACCTGCTCGCGAAGCAGCACGGCCGCCACCACGCGGCCCCCGACGGCAGCACGCCGACCGGCGAACGCGTGGCCTGACGCGTCCGCGCGCAGCCGATAAAAAAGCCGCCGTGCTTCACGCACGGCGGCTTTTTTCATGTGCGCCCAGCATGGGCGCACTCCTGCGGGTGAAAGTCCCGCCATAAGCTGATCACGGCAAATGAAGTGAAGCGCAACTGCATGAGGGTGACCGAGTGTGGGGAGGAAGCGTGGAGCGTAAATCGCGAGCCGATGGACAAGAACTGCATAGAAGGCGCTGGCGAGCAGGGCGAGCGGGCATGAAACCGCGAAGCTCTCGTGATCAAGGCGAAGCGGCGTAGATGCAGCGGTTGTGCGATGAAGGAGTGCGTTCTTACCTGGGGAGATCTCGCCTTGTGCCTGAAAGGGCAACGGTGTTGAGCCGGAGCGAGAAGTCAGCAGAGGCCGTAGTAGCTGGGTGGTGTGGCCGGGAAGGCTAAAGCTGCCTGTGAAGGGCCGAAGGAAGGGGAGGGTAAGCCCCCTGGTTCTTGAAAGTGAAGCGTCTCAGATGTTCGCGTAAGCGAAGCTCGCCGACATGGTGGATAGGGTGAATCCCGACAGGCCGAGGCAGCGAGGAATCATTTTCGGCGGATCAGGTCACGGCAAACCTGGGTGTCGGGTCGGGAGCAACACAAGCCCGGCAACCTCAACCATTCCAACCGCCCGGTGCGGACCCGCATGCCGGGTGGTGTGGGAGGGGATCGGTCAGATTACCTGACCGCCCCTATCCCGATTGCATCGGGAACGGCCTGCCGGCATCGCGCGGAACGCGCCGCGCGATGCGCCGGACCGGCCGGCTAGCCATGCTGGAGATCGCGCAGGAAGTTGTCGCGCCACACGGATACATTGTTCTCGCGAAGCTGCGCGATCATGTCCGTATAACGCGCGCGCCGCTCGGCGAGCGGCATCGTCAGCGCCTGCGACAGCGCATCGGCCATCCCGTCGATATCGATCGGATTGACGATCAGCGCGCCCGTCAGCTCGCGCGCGGCGCCCGCGAAGCGCGACAGCACGAGCACGCCCGGATCGTCCGGATTCTGCGCGGACACATACTCCTTCGCGACGAGGTTCATCCCGTCGCGCAGCGGCGTCACGAAGCCCACGCGTGCGAGCCGGTACAGCGCGGCCAGCACCTGGCGGTCGTACTGGCGGTGGATGTAGAGGATCGGCGCCCAGTCGAGCTCCGCGTAGCGCCCGTTGATGCGTCCCGACTCCGCTTCGAGCTGCAGGCGGATGTCCTGGTACGCGCGCAGGTCCGCGCGCGTCGACGGCGCGATCTGCAGGAACGACACGCGGTTGCGGATCGACGCCTGGTGCTCGAGCAGTTTCTCGAACGCGCGGAACCGCTCGACGAGCCCCTTCGAATAATCGAGCCGATCGACGCTCATGATCAGTTGCCGCCCGCGCAGCGACGTCGCGAGCGTGCGTACGGCCTTGCCGTGCTCGCCCGCCTGCGCGAGCGAAGCGATCTCGTCCGGATACACGCCGATCGGATAGGCGGCCGCGCGCAGCGTCTGGCCGAACGCGCGCACGCGGACCGTGCAGCCGTCGCGCTCGATCTCGCCGCCCGCCTCGAATTCGACGTAGTCGCAGAACGCGCGCAGGTCGGGCTCGGTCTGGAAACCGAGCAGGTCGAACGCGCACAGCGACTCGACGAGTTCGCGGTGCGGCGGCACGTTGACGAGCACCTGCGCGGCCGGAAACGGAATGTGCAGGAAGAAGCCGATGCGGTTCTTCACGCCAGCCTCGCGCAGCGCACGCGCGAACGGGATCAGGTGATAGTCGTGCACCCAGATCACGTCGTCGTCCTGCAGCAGCGGCACGAGCTGCTGTGCAAGCCAGACGTTGACGCGCCGGTAGCCGTCGAATTCGTGGCGGTCGTACTGGATCAGGTCCGCGCGGTAATGGAACGCCGGCCACAGCGTCGCGTTCGAAAAACCGCGGTAGTACTGGTCGTAATCGCGGCGCGACAGGCCGACGGTCGCGAACGTCACCGGCCCGCGCTCCTCGACGCGGATCTGCGGCGCGCCGGATGCGACGACCTCGCCGCTCCAGCCGAACCACATGCCGCCCGTCTCCTTCAGCGCATCGTAGACGCCGATCGCGAGGCCGCCCGCCGCCGGTTCGCCTTCCGAAATCGGTGCGACGCGGTTTGAAACGATGATGAGACGGCTCATGCGTGCGGCTGCCCCGCGCCGAGCCAGCGCGCGATCTGCTCGTGCAGCGCGTCGACCGAGTCGAGCCGCATGCGGGCGGACGTCTCGCCCGCGCCGACCTTGATCGACAGGCCGCCGCGCGCGTTGACCACCGCGAAGCCCTTCTCGTCGGTCAGGTCGTCGCCCGCGAACAGCGGCACGCGGCCCGCGAACGGCGGCTCGTTGAGGAACGCGGCCAGCGCGCGCCCCTTGTCGACGCCCTTCGGCTTGATCTCGAACACCATCTTGCCGGGCTGCAGCACATACGCATCGGCATAGTCGGCGACGAGCCGCTCGGTCGCTTCGCGCGCCGCCACTTCGCGCTCGGGCGCGTTGCGAAAGTGCAGCGCGACGGCCGCGCCCTTGATTTCGAGCAGCATGCCCGGATGGCGATCGACGACGGCCGCGAGCTCGCGCTCGATGCGCAACAGACGTTCGTCGTTGAAGCCGATACGCTGCGTGTCGCCGTTCGCATCGCGGCGCTCCGCGCCGTGCAGGCCGGCGATCGGCAGGTCGGGCATCTTCAGGAACGTGTCGAGGTTGTCGATGCCGCGCCCGGACAAGATCGCGACCGCGCCGTGCGAGCGGCGGCGCAGCTCGTCGAGCAGCGTCAGCAGCGACGGCGGAACGTGAATACCGTCGGGCGTCGGCGCCAGCTCGACGAGCGTGCCGTCGAAGTCGAAGAAGAACGCGGTATCGGTCAGGGACAGGGAAGCCGGAACGGATTGCATCGATTCGATAGTCTGAGGGGCGGCCGGCAAAGGCCGGGCCGCCGCTGCGCACATGGAATTGTGCGCATCTTACCGCGCCTGCGCATCGAGATGGGCGAAACCGGCGCATCGCAAGCAGCGCGCCGCCGGCCGCGTCAACTGCGACATATTGCCCCGCTCGCCCGCGCCGTACGGGTTTCGAAAGGACGCGGGTGCGCGAATTGCGCTACAGTCGCAACCGCCTGCCGCGCGACGCATGGCGCCGCGCCGGCCGGCCACCCTTCCGTCCGATCGAGCTCTAGGGACTGTTTCCATATGGAACGCACATGCGAATGCCCGAAATCGCTCGTAGGGCAAGGAGTAAGGAGCGCCGTTTGGCCGAGCCAAACAAGTGACGAGCGACGCCGCCATACGGGCGATTTCGGGCATTCCCGTGGAATGTATTTTAGTTTGGGGTTGCCACGAGAACGGCCGCTCGCCGCGTTGCGCTCCTTGCGAATACGTCAGTATTCGCAGCGTCACGCGCCTCGCGAGCGGCCGTTCTCGTGGCAACGCATGCGCGTTCCATATGGAAACAGTCCCTGAGATGTCGCCTGCCCGTCCCGCGCCGCACCGGCGCTTGTCCCGCTTCATCCGAACGGCCGCGGCCCTCGCCGCCGCCGTGGCGCTCGCCGCGTGCACGCACGACGAGCCGCGCTGGAACCTGACCAACGTCACCGGCCACCTGCCCGACCTGTCGTTCACGCTGACGGGCGGCGATGGCCATCCCGTCGACGCCGATGCGTTTCACGGCCAGGTCGCGCTCGTCTACTTCGGCTACACGCACTGCCCCGATGTCTGCCCCGAAACGATGGCGCGGCTGATGGACGTGCTCGCGAAGCTCGGCCCGCAGGCGAACGACGTGCGCATCCTGTTCGTCTCGGTCGATCCCGCGCGCGACACGCCGCAGGCAATGCAGTCGTATGTCGCCGCGTTCGACGCCGCGCATGCGCGCGGCCTGACCGGCACCGACCGCCAGATCGAATCGCTCGCGAAACGCTATCGCGTCGCGTACCAGATGGAAAAACGCGATCCGTCCGGCGGCTGCGAAGTCACGCACAGCTCGGCCGTCTACATCTTCGATGCGAGCGGCCGCGCGCGCCTGCTCGCGACCGACCGCGACTCGCCCGACGCCATCGCCGCCGATGTGCGCCGGATCATCGACACCGCCTCCACTACCTGAATGCATTCCGACATGAAGACGAAGACGACACTCAAGACGTTCGCCCTCCTCGCCGCACTGTGCGCCGGCGCCCATGCGTATGCCGCCGGCGCGATCACCGCACAGAACGCGTGGGTGCGCTGGCTGCCGAACCAGCTACCTGCGGGCGGCTACGTGACGCTCGTGAACACGGGCGACAAGCCGGTCGATCTCGTCGACGTCGACAGCCCCGACTACGGGATGACGATGCTGCACCAGACCGTCTCGAACGGCTCGACGCAGAAGATGGAAATGGTCGACAAGCTGACGATCCCCGCGCGCGGCAAGGTCGACATCGCGCCGGGCGGCTACCACTTCATGCTCGAGCTGCCGAGGCATGCGATCAAGCCCGGCGACACCGTGCACCTGCGCCTGAAATTCTCCGACGGCGAAACGGTCGACGCGCCGTTCGCGGTGAAGTCGCCGGCCCAGGCGAAGTGATGCGCGCGCGATGAACCTCCTGTACTGGCTCGATCCGTGGGAACCGTCGCCGACCGTCGTCATCGCGGTGCTGACGGCCGCCGTGCTGTTCGCGCGCGGCGTGAAGAAGGCGAAGGTGTCGCCGCTGCGGCAGTTCTCGTTCTGGTTCGGGCTGACGGCGCTCTACATTGCGCTGCATACGCGGCTCGATTATTTCTTCGAGCACGAGTTCTTCCTGCACCGCGCGCAGCACCTCGTGCTGCACCACCTCGGGCCGTTCTTCATCGCGCTGTCCTATCCGGGCGCGGCGATCCGCGCAGGCATCCCGTTCCGCTGGCGGCAGCGCTTCGTGCGCCCCGCGCTCGCGTGGGCGCCCGTGCGCGCGACGCTCGACGTGGTGTTCCATCCCGTCGTCGCGGTCGTGCTGTTCGTCGGGCTGATCTATTTCTGGCTGCTGTCGCCGATCCACTTCATCGCGATGCTCGACTGGCGTCTCTATCGCGTGATGAACTGGAGCATGGTGATCGACGGGCTGCTGTTCTGGTGGCTCGTCGTCGATCCGCGCCCGGCGCCACCGGCGCGGCTGTCGCCGGGCCGCCGGATCCTGATCGTCGTCGCGGCGATCCCGCCGCAGATCGCGCTCGGCGCGCTGATCTTCTTCACGCCGCACGAGCTGTATCCGATCTACTCGATCTGCGGCCGCGCATTCACGTGGCTGAGCCCGCTGCGCGACCAGCAGATCGGCGGCCTGCTGCTGTGGATTCCCGGTTCGATGATGAGCGTGATCGGCGCGCTGATCGCGTTGCGGCACTGGCTGCGACTGTCCGCGCGCGGGCGCCTGATCGGCGAACGGGCCGCGCCGCGCACGGACCAGCCGTCGGTGGCGCGCACCGCGCACTGACCGCCGCGCGGCGCGTGGCACATCACGCGCGCGCGCTGCTCATCCACACGTGCGGGATGCCGTCCTCGTCGTGCACGTCCGAACTCGGCGTAAAGCCGAATGCGCCGTAAAAACGCTGCAAGTGGGCCTGCGCATGCAGGCTCACGGGCGTATCCGGCCACTGCGCGCGGATATGCTCGAGCGCGCGCGACAGCAGCCCGTTGCCGAGGCCCGCGCCGCGAAACGCGGCGGTCGTCAGCACGCGGCCGATCCGCACGTCGGTGTTCTGCGCATCGGGCAACAGCACGCGCAGATAGCCGGCCAGGCGGCCGGCCGGATCGTACGCGGCCAGGTGCCAGGCGGCCTGGTCCGCATCGTCGATGTCGCGATACACGCAGTTCTGCTCGACCACGAACACCGCGCTGCGCGCTTCGAGGATCGAATAGATTTCGCGCGCCGTCAGCGCGTCGAAGGATTTCCAGCGCCAGTCGAGATCGGCGGCGCTCGGGGAAACGGCGGGTGCGGATGCGTTCATGTGCGGTCCTGATTCGGGCGCGCCGGCCGGCGCGCGGCAACCGTCGATTATGCCTCGAAGCACGCACGGCGCGCGACCGTCCGCCCGCGCGCGAAAAAAAGGCCCCGCATCGCGCGGGGCCTGTCCGTCATGCCGGCATCTGGCCGAAGCGGCCGCTGTTGAAGTCCTCGATCGCGGTACGGATCTCAGCTTGCGAGTTCATCACGAACGGCCCGTAACCGACGACCGGCTCGTCGATCGGCTCGCCGCTCAGGATCAGCAGCTTCGCGTCGCCGTTCGCTTCGATCTCGACGTCGCGGCCGTCGCGCCCCAGTTGCACGAACTGCGCTTCGCGGGCGACCGTCTCGCCGTTCACCTGCACCGTGCCGCTCAGCACGACCACCGCGAGCGTGCGCCCTTCGGCGACCGGGAACCGCGCATGGCCGCCTGCCACGAGCCGCACGTCCCACACGTCGATCGGCGTGTGCGTGCGGGCCGGGCCGCGCCGCCCGTCGAGTTCGCCCGCGATGATCCGCGCACGCCCCGCGCCGTCCGGCAGTTCGACCACCGGGATGTCCGCGTTCAGCAGCGTCTGGTAGCCGGGCGCGCCCATCTTGTCCGCGGCGGGCAGGTTCACCCACAGCTGCACCATCTCGAGCGGACCGCCACGCTGCGTGAACGCTTCCGAGTGGAATTCCTCGTGCAGGATCCCGCTCGCGGCCGTCATCCACTGTACGTCGCCCGGGCCGATCACGCCGCCCGCGCCGGTCGAGTCGCGGTGCGCGACCTCGCCGTCATAGACGATCGTCACCGTTTCGAACCCGCGGTGCGGATGCTGGCCGACGCCGCGCGGCGCCGTAGCCGGCTCGAACGTCGCGGGGCCCGCGTAATCGAGCAGCAGGAACGGGCTCAGGTGCGTGCCGTGAGACTGGTAGCTGAACATCGAACGCACCGGGAAACCGTCGCCGACCCAATGGCCGCGCGGTGCACTGTACACACCCTGGATCTTCTTCATTGCCCTCTCCAAATTGCGGCGAAACACGTGTTTCGCATCCTGGGTACGAATATAGAGGTGGAACGATCGATCCGGTAGACTGCCAAAATCGCACTCAGCGTTCCATTTCATGAACGATAAAGAGCGGGATCTGAACGATCTCTACTACTTCGTGCAGGTCGTCGAGTATGGCGGCTTCGCGCCGGCCGGGCGCGCGCTGGACCTGCCGAAATCGAAGCTGAGCCGCCGCATCGCGCTGCTCGAGGAGCGGCTCGGGATGCGGCTGATCCAGCGCTCGACGCGCCGCTTCACCGTCACCGACGTCGGCC
>JAJJMA010041914.1:0-10205 GCA_023529015.1 Papaver nudicaule
TTCCAAAGAATATAGTTCTTAGTTATCCTCGCAGTTCGAAATTTTCGCCTGCTCCAAGCTTTGCCGGCAAACACGTCCAAATGTATATTGCCAAGAGATTTAAAAAAGTGCTTTTCGAGAATTACAATCCTAGTGATTTTTCCCTGGAAGTGTCATCCCGCTTCAAATCCCATGCGTCTGATCCACTGCATAATACTCTGGATCCCGAATTCTGCAAGAAGTTCAGTGATGTGATTGGCGGTAACTGCCTCAGAGTGGAGTATGATCTTCGCCACCCCCCTTTGTCTTATGAGGAGAATATGGCTATGCTTCAAATGGTAAGTTGCTTTCTTTGAGACTTTGCCATCGTGCTTTGAGTTTGGCTAAGAATTGGCGTGCTTTTTGTGTATTTGATAGGGCGATTACCATGCATCTGGCTTCTTGGCTTATTCCTTTGGCTTATTTGGTGAGGCTGAGTATTTTGAGCGAAAGTTTCTTCGAATGCAACAAGAGCTTGCTGCAGAAAAGACTCGTAACGCACGTGAGAAGATGAAACAAATAGGTATGAATTTGTTACCTTATGATTGTGTTGTTCTTCGTAATTTTGTGCTGAGAAAATTCATGTTATCATTGCTTTCTTAAAAAGGAGAGTTAGAGGAAGGGGAGAAAAAACTCCGCGAAGCTAAACTGACTCTTAGTACCTATTCCCAAGAGGGTCGTAAGTCTGCCCATATTGCCTGTGATGGTGATGGGAGCCATCAAGGTGAAATCGAAAAGCTTGTGAAAGAAAGGAATAAGACCTGGGATGATCAGGATTATTATAAGAGGAAGAAACTCGAAGTTGAGAATCTCTTTACTGAGGAGAAAAGAAAAAAGATAAAAACTGAGTGTTTACTTGAGGAAGAGGAGAATAAAAATCAAAAGAGTGCCCGAGAGATGCACTATTTTCAACTTGATGTGACTCGCTTGACACAAGAGCGAGATTCTGCTCGTAAGAAGAGATCTATTAGTGCTTCTGGTAGGGTGGT
This sequence comes from Papaver nudicaule, assembly GCA_023529015.1. NCBI lineage: Eukaryota > Viridiplantae > Streptophyta > Magnoliopsida > Ranunculales > Papaveraceae > Papaver > Papaver nudicaule. The sequence continues at coordinate 1,008 of JAJJMA010041914.1, forward strand.
GATTGAGAAGTTGGAGCATGATATCAGGAATTTAAGAGTTCAAGTGGCAGCTTTGAAAAATGCCAACAATGAGCTAGCTACGAAGAATAATGTCTTGAAAGGGGGGTGTAATGAGATTATCAAGGATCTTGCAAAGGATAAATCCTCGAGAGACCACCTTTCTCGAATGGTCGACGAATATCGACTAGAGCTTGCCAAGTTGGGATGGGTCTCAACCGAAGATATTAGAGCGAGAGCTACCCAACCTCGTTTTACTAGCCAACATGAAGTTATTGAATACATGGTTATCAAAGAAAGTAGGATACTTGCCCTAATCACCTTGTTTGATGTTCTGTTGTGTTCTTAGGATATGGTTAGGTTTCTCATCTCCTTCACTTTGTTCTTGTTTTTTGTTTTTGCAGGCATCGAAGCCAATTTGTTAAAGAAGGTTACAGATGCCGAAGACGCAAGAGATGATAGCGCCAATCAATTAGTGTTTGAATCTGATCGAAAGTTGGAGTTTGAGAGGAGAGTTGAGCAATTATCGAAAGAGCTGGTCGGAGGACGTCGTCTTCGAACTGCTGATATGAACAGACATTCCCGAGAGCTGGAGGCCGAACGCAAACGTCGCTCGGAGGATGCAGAGAGAAGTGCCGAGGATATAACTGCTGAGCGAGAATTTCGTCTTAAGTGCCAGGAAAACTTGAGGAATATAGTTAATGCTTTCGCCCTCATCCGCCCTCAAATAAAACATGGACAAGCTGCTGAAGAGCTACTCAATCGATCAGCACTGACTACTTCTCTGGCTACAAGTATGGCCTGTCGAAAACATGGTCGGTCTCTCTTTTGGGCTATTGCTATTGAGCCTCCCACCTATGGGGTCTTTGGTGCGGATGATTCTGACGTGGAACTCCCAGGTGATGCAGATTTGCTTCCCCACGAGGTTTTTGTAAGGTTGGCCAGGGAAGAGTTACAAAGGAGAGGGGTACCGGGGAATGTATCCGAAGATCAAAGTTCTGGTAATGATGATGATGATGATGATGATGATGACGATTCTGATGGTGGTGATTCGGAAGGTTCTGGAGGTCCTCCCGAAGTTCATTCGAAAGATCATTCCGAGAGCGATGCCGAAGCAGGAGCTAAGAATGGGGCCGGGGATGTTGTGCAGAATCTTTGGGAATCCGGCGAAGAAAAAACTAGTGGTGGGACGAGTGTTGTTTTCGATAAGGAAAATAGCTATTTGTTCCAAGAGACTTCAGCAGGATACAGTGATGAAGAGGGGGAAGAGGATGATAAGCCTATGAGGGAAGACACACCTTTGAAGGCAGACCTTTCTGGCTTTCAAACTTATGAAGAGGACTTGAAAATTGAAGAGGAACTCTGGGAGGAGATGAAGATTTTTCCTACCCCTTGTCATGATGCTATGTCTGTTGGATTTTCTGCTGAGACCTAGCAGCGAGTCTTTTTGTCTTTGGTTTTTGTTTCCTGAATAAATTTTCTTTGTCGCTTATCCTCCATGTATGTGTTTGCTTGCTATTTTGAATATGTATATATAAAAGGAAAGTTTTTGTTTTCAGAAAGTGTTATGTTTCCTGCCTAGGAACTTCGCAATCAGGCACGAAGTTGACCTTGCAATATTCTAGGCTTCTAAGGTTACTCGAGGTGCAACTCTGGGGCTTACTTCGATGTGGGAGATAGTAAACCAAGCTAGTGGGGGCTTACGGATCACCCTTCCCAAAGGCTTTCAGCTACTTGCCTGTTTTAAAGCAAACACTGGCTATCGAGGCCATAGGTACCCGTTTTGCCTCAGTATATTGGGTGGATATCGAGGATACTAATATCTTTAGAGAGAACATGGTGGTGTTCTGATAATCCATTCATCCCAAGCAAAGTAGGGAACTTATGGTGGGTAGCTGTTATGCTTTGCCTTGATAATAAAGTAGCACAATGGGGGAGTGCCGGTCAAGGATGGAGCTTAGACATGTACTATTCTCCTATCGCGGCCAAGAATTCGGCCCATCAGTTCTCAGCATCCCCTCCTCGAGTTTTTTTTTTTTGAGTAAAATTCTTATATTATTAATCATCATCAACTGAGAGGAGTTTACAAGAGTTATATGGGAGCCTCGCAACAAGCTGCGCTCCAATCCCTTTTTGAACAACAACACCTAATCTATGAAAAAGAAAATTACCAACCTTAACATACGCATCATGGCTAGCCATATAATTGCACAGACTTTTCAGGAAATCTATCGTGTCACCACCCAGCTCACCCAGCGTAGTAAAGGCAAGGACACCCAGGCCAACACCATGAGCCGTGCACTTTTCAAGATATTTATCATTCTTCTTAGTGACGGCATTGGCTGCGTAACTCGCTTGCCATTCCCATGAATGTAAGATAATTAGGTGCTTTGGGGTTCCATCCACCTTAAAGGTAGATGTTAATCCCATTTATCGTCCCCTCGATGCCTTACAGGAGAGGTTCTCATGGTCATCTAGTAGTGGGTTCAAATGCATCATGGGTTTATATAACTTAGACGCAAAGTACCCACCGCTAACGGGGTGTCTTGTGGGTAGAGGACTGTGTCATATAGCTCGTAGGGCCCTTACGGCTTATATGAACATCAACTTTGTGCCTGCTATTCGAGGACTTTTTATTTTTGTCATCTGGACCTTGGCGTCAAGGCCTTTTTAATTTTATTTGCGTCAAGGCATTTGGAGGAAATGTGGCATCATGGCATGTTTGTTTATATGGCGTAAGAGCCTTGGGAGATGTGCCTATTCAGGTAGGAATTTTGCCTATCAAGTAGGATCTGGAGTTTGAATCGAGGTACAATATGCCGATAAGTGAAATAGTTTGTAAATATAACAAATCAAGCCGTTTCCTTTTTTTTTTTTTCTAAGACTGATATTGTAGTGCCTCGCTTATATATAAGGTTGTAATTAAGGTGCTTCAGGTGCTTTACCTCGACTGGGGTGCTTAGTTTTTGACCTTCGAGATTAATCAGGCTGTAGGTATCGTTCCCGAGCGCCTTTTCGATCACATATGGCCCGGCCAAAATTGCTCCTTCGAAGTATCCTTTCCCTCGCTACTCGAGCTTGGTTTGCTCATTGATTCGTTCGGTACTAGTATCTTACTACTTGCTACAAGGAATTGCTCCCTGTTTTCGGAGCATTGACCCTTTCCCTTATGGACAGGTCATGTGCCCAGTTTGCAGGTTGTGGGGTTTCTTACGGTGGTGCCGACCATTCCTGCCTCAACATCCGCGATGAACTCCTTTATGCAGGACTCGGTTATCTTTAGGGTGCTTGGCTTGATTTGGAGGATCCTGTCTTGGATGCTCCCTCCGTTGAACATCAATCTCGTTGCATACACGATCCTCAGTTGGATCACCTATTATTTCTGCGATTCCGAGTGGTGTTGGGAATCGAATTCTTCTATGAAGTGTGGAAGCTACTCCCATGATACTATGTAGCCAAGGTCTTCCCACAATGGCGTTGTAAGGAGAGTCTATGTCGACCACACAAAATGATGTTGGTAGCTCCATTTTTCCTATGTGGATTGTTAAGGATAGCTCTCCCCTTGGCATCGAAGGCTTTCTGTTGAAGCCTTAAACGTTATACGAGGAGGGTACCAAAGCGACATTATTTCCAAACAGCTTATCATATGTTCTCCCAAAGAGTATGTCGACAGTGCTTTCAGAATCTACCAGTATTCTAGGCATGGCCGACTCCTCGATGTGCAGTGTGATAACCAGTGGGTCATTGTGCAATCTTCCCTCGTCAGGGATATCTGCTGCATAAAAGAAGTCTGGTTGCCTCTGCCATTCCTCGAGGTGCCTTTTCGCGGCTACACTCAATATCTCCTTTCCTTCAAGGTCTCTTTTGTGAATTCTCTCTGTAGTGATACATTCGAAGTTTTGCCCGCAGATGTCGGCATGAACTATTGAATTGCTGTCGTTGAATCTTGGAATATCTCAGTCGATTGTTATTACATACGCCTCTTGTTTTTCTTCTTTTGGCAGTGGCTGGCTTGGAGGTGGTTTTGGTAGTTCTAGGAGATGCTTGAATTTTCCCTTTGTAATGAAGATGTAGATTTGGTCCTGCGCCGTGATGCAGTCCTCTGTTGTGTGCCCATAGAATTGATGGAATTGGCAGTAGTCACTAGAGTTTCGAGTATGCTTTGGTTGGTTTCCCCTGCTCTTTGGGTATCTCATCTCGCTTGCTGACTCGGAGTTTTCAATGCTTCGGAGAGCATCCTCGATGGGGACACACAACTTTGGCAACTTCCTGTCCTGAAATGCAGGGAATCCCGATCTCGGCAGACCAAACTTTCTACCTCCCTCGTGTCCTCTATGCGAGCTATTGCCTTCGTACTCTCTTCGAGAGTCACTTCCTCTGTTGCCGTTATACTTTATGGTATCTCCCATCGCCGAATTTGCCTTCATTTCCATATCTTCCATTATCATTCTGCCTTTCCCTTTTCGAAAAGTCACCCCCTTGATTGTTCATAGCGTGATCTCGCTCTTCTAGCGATAAGTTGTTTATCGAGTGTACTTGTTTCGAGACTGTTTCCTTACCCTGGATTGCTTGTTCTTTGATTTCCTCGAACGTGATCCGCTTCTTTTGGTATTTTCGGAGGTCTTGTAATGCTTCTACATTTTTGGAAAAGAGTATATCGTACAATGGGTGGTTCTTTTCGAGTGCATTTAAGTATGCTCGTACTTTGTCCTTCTCTGAGGCCCCATTTCCTACTTCCACGCACTGTGCAATCCACCTTTCTGTCAAGCTTTTGATGGATTCTTCGGGTTTGACCCTGATACTAAACAATTTCTCCACTCCTGGCTTTGACGAGTTGTTGTATAAAAAATAAAGTATGAATACTTTGGCTAGTTCCTCGAAATATGATATTGAGCTGGCTGTCAGACTATCGTACCAGGCCAAGGCTTCTCCCTTCAAACTGGAAGGAAAGTATTTGCAAAGCACCTCATCTTTGTCTGCCCATGCCAGGAATGCCCTCAGGCACATTTTGATGTGTAGTGTCGGATCCCCTGTCCCGTCGAAGATTGATGTGAAAACTGGCATAGTGCACTTGACTGGTATGGCCTTGGCGAGTAGCTCGGAGATTAGTGACGAATGGTTGACGTCGTTAATTGCTTCAGTCAGCTTTACCTTGTCATTCGACTGAATCCTGTTGTCGAAGAGCTCTGCTCGAAGCGACTTGATTTGCTCCATCATGACTTGCTGCAGCGCCTGTGTCTCGGCATCTTTATTTGCCTGCTCATTTTCGTATACTAGGTGTATGCTGTTTCCCTTCGGACGGATGCTGGGTTCAGTTTTCTTTCTCAAAACCGATATCCCTTGGCCCTTGGAGTGCCCGTTTTCATTGGTGTTGTTTCTCGACACAGAGTGCCCCCTGGATTGTGATATGGTGTATGAGCGAGAGTGTCCCTCACTGTTTCCCTTGTAGTTCGACGCTAATTTCTCTGCATCTTTTTTGTTTGCCTCGACTAATTGTTTTTCCAGTTTCCTTATTCTCTTGTTCTTTCGAATTAACTTTCTCAATTGTGCAGCCCTTAAAGTTTCTTCTTCGGTTGGCTGATGCGCTTGGAGCACTTCATTTGGGATGTCATCTCCGTCCTCGTCCTCGTCCTCGTCGTTCTCTCCGTATTCCTCATGAATTTGTTTCTTAGGTGGCTCGTCCCCCTCTGGTCCCAAGTCCTCTACTAGTACTTCTTCTTCGTTTGCGTGCTCCCTATGCTGGACTGTACTTGCTGCTACCTCTGGCGAGAGTCCTTTGCTAGTCGAGAATCTGGTGTTATGCCTCAAAGAACATGTCCCATGCCTCGAGGAACCTACCATTTGCTTTGGCATCTGATTAGATCTCGAAGTCATGATGATAGTGACCTACAAAAAGTAAAAAACCCGTGAGGTCCAAGGCGGTTGGTGCAGTGTACTATGTCAGACATGTGCCTTAGCAGTTGTAACGGATTCTGACTTGCTCAGTTTCAGGGTTGATTATGCATGTACTATCCAGATCCTAACCATTTTTGGCTTGTCCAGATCTACCTTCCAAATATGGAGGTTCTGGAATATTTTCCTAGTTTTTCTCGGACTGGTCTCAGAGTAGAGTCTGGAAAGCTGCAACACTTGCTTCCTAATATAGACTTGGTATGGAAATTCTAAAATAGAACTAATTTCTAGAACGTGAATGGTGCACAAGATTTTAAGGGTATTTTTTGGAAATTGAAATGATAGACTCCAAATCGGAAGCTAATTCTCCCTCGAGATTCCATCAAGGTTCTTAAGTATTTTTTTGTAAAATTTTCATGCTCTTGATTAGATCTCTGTGTTTCAGGGCTTAGACTCCTTGAAGAAACATCGATCTTATCATATTGATGATTTGCTCAAAAAATCCTTGAGCGTGCTAAAGCTTTGAAGATCTTTAGACACCCAAGGTGGTGGAGCTCATAATACATATAAAGTTTAAAGAAAGTCTTGAAAACCCTAGGAAAAAAAATTCCCCAAAAGAATTTGAAAACCATAAAATCACAGGCAAACCCTAAGTTGTTTTAATCACTCCCTGTTTCTAGCGCCAAACTGTGTGGGTATAATATCTGCATAGATACTTCATACTCAACAACCATTAGATCTATAAGTCTTACTATGTTATTGGATGCATTAAACGACATCAATATGATTACTACGAAGACAAGAACAATATCGAGACTGACTAATATTAGCGATAACATAGTAATAAACAAAGTATAACTAGAACTTGGATTTCTCTGGATATTAGTACATGGATATGATGCTTAGAGACCTGAGGAGATACTAACCTAATCTCTCACACACACCTTAAGGTTACACCAAAATTCCAACCCTTACAATGGACCTCGAGCTCACCTTATATAGGCCGAGTCGAAAGTGGATTACATCTAATAAGACAAACTACTCAATCGTGGAGATGTCAGAGTCTGTCGAGTAAGTCGGTGCCTTCGGGATGCCATCCCGAGGATCTTTGTCATTTGTGGATTCTCATTCGAGCTTGGCCTGTCTTTTCCCAAATTCTTCAGTATCACGATCATTATACGCCTTCGTCACCTCCCTTTTAGGTTCGGGTTACTTCTCTTGAGTTCCTGAGTACTTCGGTCATCGCCTCTCGTGGGATTCCTTTACGGAGATGTTGACATGTGTCCTCAAGGCATTTTACCCTCTACAAGCGTAGTAACAAACCAGAGAATCATCATCTCCATCGAGTCCCTTCGCTTCAATCACTTTGCCCTGCAGGATAAGAATCGTCTTCCTCAGGAAACAAACAGAGGCAAGTACGTATTCATACTCTACATAATACGTTCTAGGTAGATGGTGTTTGTTACCTGATCCATAGATTCTTCTCCTGTACGCACGCATTTTAAATCTCTCGGAACGTCCTCGATGATACCATTCCTTTTCAACAAACACTGACGAGACAACTCTTTCTCATCCTTGGAGAAATGTATAGTAAAAAAATGTTGAGTTGAGAACTGATGACGATCCTCGAACTTATCTCGAGGCCAGAAGCGTCCTGAATCTTTCCATCCACAAAGAACGGGCCCAGAGAATAACACAGTCTCTGTATACCAACCCTCATCGAGGGAGTAATCAGGAAAACCCGGAAGGACGTCCTCGACGTCTTCTCGAAGTTTAATGCGAACTCCCCAAGGAGCATCTTTGACGTCAATAGTTAAACAAGATAGATAGTGTTTAAAGAAGTTGGCAGCAATAAAATAGTACCTCGATGTCGAGCCCGTGACAGAATTATCTTCCGAGCAAAAAAACCATTTATTGATTAGCTGAATCGAACTACAAGTCAGTTGCATTACCCCACGAGCTTCTGACATCGAACAGATAATCTCGAGAAATAGAGGATTTGGAGTCCGATAGAGTGGAGGCAAAAGTCCCGCGAACATTTGATGAGCAGTTATCAGCAGCTGATTATCACCACACTTGTAATTCTCGACCAGTTCTGGAGTCAGCCGACCGCCTGGAGGATGAACATAAGTAATCTTAAAAGCAGTGGCATTAAAACCTAAATCACTCATCTGGGAAATCAAGGTGTCGATAGAAGAGGAGGAAGTCATCTAAAGAAGAAAGTGCAGACTGTAAACCCTGCCGGAAACGAAAATTGCAGCAGCAGAAAGCTTGAAAAATCAAAGTGAGTTAAAATAGGAAAAGACATACCTTTATGGATCAGCAGGAGAAGTAATGAAGTATGTACAAAGTGATTTTGAGAAACAAGCAAGATTTTAGGTTAAAGATGAAAGTTTTGAAAAGAAGGAAGAAGTGAACGGAGAAGGGGAAGAAGAATCCGAAAGACTGGAAGAAGTTTTCAGTGGGAGAAAATAAACTTAAATAAGAAGAAAAAACCGACGCTACAAATCTCGGGAACGTGCGAAACGTGCGTCATGGAAACGTCATTTCAGGCAAAAGGTGGGGCACGTGTTATGGAGCGGAGCATCGAAGATAAGTTTCCTTCCCCAGCATCTTCGATCTCTCGGAAAATAAAGAGGCAAACTGTAGGGGGTATAAAACTATCGAACCACGTGTCGACATCAATGGAGGATCATGATAAGAGAAGAGACATCTCGAAGTATAGGTCCATCATTTAAAGCATGCCTCGATAGGTAGGAGCCACCGAAGAAAAATTTCACAACAAGAACCGTAGTATGACCCAAGAGATCGTCAGAAGGGATCGAGGGATGAAATAACCAGCCTAGCCTCGATGTCATCTCGATGCGCACCGACAGAATCGACAACTCCTGACACCCACGATCGAATATGTTGGCTTATTAGCTGTATCACACTAAGGTATCTTGACCTATAAAAGGCGATCTCAGGCTCAATTGTTGGGGTTGGAATTTTTGGTAAGACTTGAGGCTTTCGAGAGAGACTAGGTTAGTGAGTAATGTATGATCTCCTCTGGTCTTTAAGCACATCATCCATGTAGAATTAATCACAGAAATACTTTACTTTCAATGAACTATTTGATCTTTAATCTTTATTTGTTTGTGCATAAAACTATCCTAGTCTTATTTCACAAACATACAAGATAAAATATGGTATTGAGTCCTAGGATCTACTTGATACCAATGAGTAGCATCCGATATGACATATACGTAACTAAGAATAATCCATTACTTCTTTAAAGGTTATAACTGATCATCCCCATGAAGGCGGTAA
>JAJJMA010041920.1:0-13639 GCA_023529015.1 Papaver nudicaule
AGCAGCAGCACTATTCATGGCGAGCCGGCAGAAGCCATTATCCGTGACGTGAGGATGACGACAGACGAAGACTGGTTTGTTTATGACAGAGTTCTGAAACCTGTAAACGGTTTGGTGTGCTTCGTAGATCGGAAAGAGTGGGCAGTCAGGATATACAATGTGAGCACACGACAAGTAACTCCATGGATCAAATCAACATTATTGGCGGAAGAAAGAAATAGATTGGATAAAGAAGACGGCACAATTAGGATACAGATAGAGAGTCTTAGGTCTCCTGTTTTTCAATTTGGATTTGATCCTTCGACTATGGAACATAAAGTTTTCTGCTTTTGGGAACTGTCTAGAACCCAATCTTTTCTTGGACATATTTCTGAATCCCAAAGTTATGTAAGTTGGGAGGCGTTGACTGTAGGCCGTGACACTAAATGGAGAAGGATCCATGTGGTTCCTAGTGAAGACAACCAAGTGGAACTTAACGAGGTGCTCCCTCCGTTGGGCATGGTAAGTTGTTGTGTAAATGGTACTATATATTGGTTAAGGCATTTAAGAAATCACCCATCTCCGGCAATGTATCCTCCTATGAATCACGGAGCTATTTATGATGATCCTGAGGTCATAGTTGCATTTGATGTAGGAAGTGAGAAGTTTAGAGCTATCCCAATCCCCAATTTCATCCTTGACGAGCCTCGTGAAGAAAGCTACTTCTCGCCTATTGCCATGCTAGATTTGAATGGACATGTAGGTCTATCATATAGAATGAGTCCTTATCTTCTGAAGTTATGGATACTAGATGATGGAGTTGGCAAAAAGAAAGAGAATTGTCACGGAAATGAAAGGAATTGGAGCGCAGAGACTATTGAACTACCTTTTCATTGTGATCCGTCATTTGTCAAATTTCATGCAGTTGTGGGAACTGACCAGATAGTCTTTGAGTGCTACAACGATGAGCAGGAGAATTTGAAGTTTGTCTCTTTGTATTCCTATGATCGCAAGAAAATAGATTTTAAGAAGATTGAGATCGACGGGATCTCCTTGTTTCCTCTTCACTATAGTAGGTCTTTATTTACAACTTTCACGGGAAGCCTTTTTTCTGTTGCCTGAAAGGTGAAACTGTCCAACTTTGAAACACTTCACATATGGCAGATTACATCATGAAGATGTGTCAGGTGTGTTTAACTGCTAGCCACAAAGGTCGATTAGTAGCCCCTACATGGGCAAACTACAACACCTACACAGGAAGTGTTTAGAAGCATAGACTCGATCTGGGAAAAGAATTAAACCTCTGGCTAACTGAGAAAGAGGTAATCTTTCTTTGTTTTTCTTTTTGTGTCAAGTGCATATACTGAATTTTGAGAAGATGGAAATAATTCATGAAATATTCTGTCAGTATTGTAATATGGTAGTCTTCTTTTCTTTTATATGCAACGTGTCAGACACTTTCTGCAAAATCACTTGTGTCCCAATAGCTATGTTAGCTCCATAGTAATTCTGTAATAATATATGTCCGATCTGCTGTAAGCAATGAAATTAAGAATCCTACAGGAATAACTGTTCTCTACTCAACTTTGTCCTTGTCATTTTGCATTCTCTTTGTGAAAAACAAGCTAAAGATCTATGAGAAACCAGAGGAGGTCACTATATTTTGGATAATATTATCAACGGGTTTGTTTTTCTAGTAAAGTTACTACAGTTAGTGGATTCTTAACAACTAGTATTATTTCATGGAAAAACAGATGCAAGTTGCGTCTGGTTCATGCCACTAATAAAAGAATACAGCTTACTGAAATTCTGCCTCTGCTACCTGACATTGGCATGTAGGGAAATTATGTCTGCATTTTCAGAGGTCTATGTGCATGATGCTTATGTTTCACTGTTATAATGTTAGTTCTGAATTCATCGCCAATGCAAACCCTACTGTTATATGAATTCATCGCCAATGCAACCCTGGAGTTTCAGAATCCTGTTTACTTTAGACTCGAAATTGCGGATTTTTTTTCTCCTAGATTTAGTTGTTTTAAGAATTACTTCTTTAGTGGTTTCCAATGGTTTACGAGTTTTGTTAGTTACCGAGCCTATATTATCAACACAGTTTATCTTTTCTAGTTATTATATACTAGTTTTGCTCCTGCTGCTGTGAACCCATTTCACACACACATTGGATCTTTTTATCTAAAGTATCTGCTTCGGCTACGTTGTAAATTATAACAAAGCCCTCTGTTTACATTACTTATTAATTGCAATGTTGGTTTTGCTGTATTGAAGACATGAGTTGAAATATTGTATGTAGTACTACTGTGTTAATTTCTATGTGAGAGTGTTTAGAACTGAACTGAAAATTTAAATGATTCTGCGTGATAAGTTAGTGAAATGAAACTTGAAAGTATTTGTAGCTCTTACCTGAAACTCTGTTGAAAGAGCCAAGCCCCAATATCAGTTAAGATTGTATTGGCAGCACAACATCCGGATATGGGGGTTTGGTGTTTAGGCTTTCAGCTAATATTATTATAGGCATCACCTGTTCCATGTTTTAGAGATCTAAGTTTTTAACAATTACTTCCTTTACGTATCCAGAATATATAAAGAAGTGACTACATAGGAGGTTAGCCATATCTAAACTATAACCTCGGACAATAATTACCCATTGTCTCGTATTTTAATTGTTTGGTTTTTCGTCATTTACTTTGGTTCTACTTCGCTGTTTTAAGGCTTAGCTAAGTTGTTGTGATGGCCATGTGAACCATGTCAGTTTGTAACTGCGCAGGTTCGAGGTTGTGATGCAGAAGACCCTGCAGCACATTTTGTTGCACTTAATGAAGAAACAGCAGATTACTTGGTAATCAACTGGAATTGTATCATTGATACTTGCGTGATCATGTTGGATGATTGTGGTTAGGATCATGATAGTTTCTTACTCTAATGCAGCCACTTCCGACAAAGCTTGTTCTAAGGGGAAATAGACCGATAGTCTCTACAAAGGAGCTGAGGGATTCATGAGTAAATATTCTCGGTCACTCTGTCACTTATAATTCGGCCATGACTTTTCCGGACCTTCCGGTGTTTTACTACATGGACCGCAAGTTTACCATAGCCTTGACCAATAACTCTACTGATTTTTATTTTTTTATTTTATTTATTTTTTACCAGGGAAAGCGTGGGTCCCACTCCCTCTGAGTGGTCACTGGTCAAATCTCACCGCACAGAGCTGTCTAAACCTTTACCTCCAGAGGAGCAATCTAGCAGCGGTCCTGAAAGAAACCCTAGAATTCTGTTTCTCTGCAGATACTGCGATCTTTATTGTACTTCAATTCATACAAAAATATGGATGTAAGACTAACCCCAGGTTCGATTTTGGATATGAGTAGAGATAATACTATATCACCACCAGTTGTTCAAGTTTTAGAGATTTAGAAATCTCCATTTCAATCACCGGCATATCAATTTCGATATGTCCTTGTCGTTTCTGATTCTGTCTATACTCTACAAGCTATGCTAGATGATCGATTTAATGATCTAGTATTCACAGGAAAAATTCGTTACGGAACCGTCATTCAATTGACTGAATACCTTTCTACTTTCGGGTAAGTTTTCATTATCTTGGTTTTTGATTCAATCTCTGGCCTGTTTTCATGTCTGTGTGCTTTGTACAGGCAGGTCTACATAATGGGCATGCAGGTTGTTATCCAAGAGTGCAAGATTATTGGGGACCCGATACCCGTGCATTTTGATTATCCAAATGCTCTCGATGATGTTTTAGCCATCGTTGACGCTGCTATGCACCAACGTCCAGCCCCTGCGGAGGAGAATGAAGCCCCTCCTACTCGAATCACCCCAATTTCTGCCTTGAAACCTTCTCTGGAGGAATGGACACTCAAGGCCAGAGTAACTTCAAAAGGTGGTATCAAGGAACACAACTTCTCCACGTGTGTAGTCAGGATTTTTCTTTCGATCTCCTTGATTCTGACGGAGGACAAATTCACTTCAAGTGCAGCGGCAATGCTCTTGTTCATCAGTTTTTTCCACACATAAAGCCCGGGAAAGTGTACTTGGTTTCACAAGGAAACCTGAAACATGTGCCAAAACACTGCAACTATCTTCAGAAGGAGTGGCAGATAATTCTGAAACCAACATCCGTGCTGGAAAAATGTGAGGACGACAGCTCAATACCACAGCAGCAGTTTTATTTCACGCCAATCTGCGACATCAAGGATGCGGAGGACAAATCTTTTTTGGATGTCATTGGTATCGTAACAAATGTCAGTCCTTCAGCTTGGGTTAGGTGCCCGAAAAGTGGTGCCGAGAGAGTCAAAAGAAAACTGGTTTTAAAAGATGGAACAGGCGAGACCGTCGAGATAGTTCTATGGGGTGGATTTTGTGACGAGGAAGGTCAGGTGCTACAAGATATGCTTGCTGCAGGGGTACTTCCTGTTGTTTTAGCTGTTAAAGCTTGTAGATTATTACACGACGCTGGTGGGAAATCATTACATACGGTTTCGTATAGCCAACTCTTCTATAATCCAGATCTGCCTGAAGCTCGTACGTTGAGAAGCTGGTTTGACAGTGGAGCAAAGGATAGTGCTGCCTTCTCCATCTCTGGAGGAGAGCCGAGCCAAGGAGGGGAAAACAAATTGATATCTTCTAGCCAGCTTTTCGTTACTCCAGATATCTCTGCAGAAGATGAATGGAGAATTAAGTTCGACTGTGCAGCGAAGAATGGTGTTGCTCGGTGCATACCTAGAGATGTTAGTCGAAGAAAAAAGAAAGAGAGACCTATTAGCCTGCTCTGGTCGTACAACGAGACGTCGGTTTGATAGTGGAACCAAGAATATCTCTTAAGATCCAAGTCAAGGAGAGCTAACGAAACTGATGCCTATTGGCTATCCAGATTTCTCTGGAGCTGATAAATCAGGAAATTGGTTTGGCAGCGGAGGTGGAGGTAGAGCTAAGAACTTTGCTGCTCTGTCGATCTCTGGAGACACAACTGAAGGTTGGCAAGCGAATGAGGTCTGAAAGCTGAACATTATATAAACTTTTTGCTCACGCAATGTATGAGTACCGGTGTTTAATTTGTTTTACTTATCAACTGTTATTTATGAAGTAGCTTTGAGCAAAAATAAAATTCGGGAAATAAAAACACGGGATTTCTTCAGAGTGTTGAGAATCAATATTTGTCCATGGTTGCCGATTTGAAGGTTTATCACAGGCTCAGACCTGGGAATATTTCTGTAAGGCCCAAATTCTAAAATGTTATTCAGACTTCTAAAATATTTTCAAGATTTTTGTATTTAATGTTTAGCCGGAATCTGTTCATTCAAACAGTTTCTGTTCTCTTTTGCCAAAAAAAACTACACTTCTACCAAACTTGCAAACTTATGATTACAAATTACATAACCATTATAGCAGTTGATCGTTACAGGAAAACAGCATAAAAATGTAACTTCAGGTGAATTCTGACATAAAATGAATGAAGAGATGATACCCTGAATCTGCCAGAACAAATATCCGACATTCTTATGCAAGGCAGATGAAAATGATCATTACAGGAAAACAGCATAAAAATGTATGACAAAATCATTAACTTCAGGTGAATTCTGACAAAATGTATGAGACAATGAATTCCTGGTCAGTTTGGTCATGCTTTAGTCCTTCCTGTAATGTCTGTAGTGCTTTGTGTATTCCTTCTTGTAGAATTCCTGGTGTACCCCTGGGGGAATGTTTGATCGAGTTCAATGAATTTCTCTGCATCCTTCAGAGTTCTGACTCTCAGGTAGGACTCCTAGCTTCTTGTACCGTGCTGCTCTGTTGCTATATACCTGTGACAGAAGAGAACAAATTAATGTGAAGCTAGAAAATCAAGATCAAAAGACAATAATACATTCGGGGCCTAGTGAGTCTAGTGACCTACAGCTTCAGAGTACACTTCTAATTATAAAAATCATTACCTGGAAACCAACATAAACATCTTGAAATATCAGATCGACTGGAAAGAAAAGTGTGATGCCGGAATAACTTATCAATGACAGCCATAACATCACTACAGATTTTTGATATTTCCGTTTCAACTTTCTGACATACTCGTGAGTTAAATGTAACTTCCGCCCAATGCTAAATATGTATGTGAATCCTAGCTAGCTAAAACGAAAGATCTACCTATCCATCTACAAATACGAAAAAAGAAGTTCCACGATTGTCTCCACTCCTTGTGTTACGTGCCATTATTTCATACGTCTCAAATAGAATCATACAAATTTCTTATATGCATGTATACACCTTTTCATCCAATTCCAGCGTTTACTACCAATATAATGTTCAATTCCAATGTTTCAAAGGGGGATCCCTCTCTCATATTCAAATTCAAGTCACATTTTGTAAGCACAGTTGAGTACAAGAGCTATATAACCCAATCTAATCTTATAACGGAATCCCCTGCAGTCTATCACTCTATGGTATGACTTTGTTTTTTCAGCCAATTTATTTACAAAGAGCACAAACAGATCAGATCATATAAGATCTTCACCTGGTAAGGCAGCATTCAGTATTTGAAACAGCAAATTCATACATGTAATTAGACATTTAATCTGTTTGAAGTGCAGAAGAGCAAGCTAACTATTATTTCCAACCGCAAAATTTATACAAGACCAAAAACCAACAAAATCAATATCCATAACTAAGAAATAGGAACAACACATTCCACTGTACTTTTAGAGAGCCCTAAAAAGGACCAGTATCAACTTATAACACCTATGTAGAATACATTCTTGCAAAAACAACAGAGGGTAATCAAACTGCTTCTGTAAAAGTACTAAATAAAAGTTAGACTCGTGGGTCCAATACGAAAAATTAAACTGTATCCCCTGTAACTGTAAGTGGTCCATGATCAATCTATGGTATGACTTTGTTTTTTCAGCCCAATTATATACAGTAAGCACTCACAGATAACATATTAAATTTCACGGCAACTACTAGTTCACCTGGTAAAGCAGCATACATCATCTCCTTAAATTTCAGAAATGCTCGTTTCAGATGCACTACCCTTTGTTTGTTCTTCTGTTTATCTCTTCACCCTTTCTGCCAATGACAGCCTCTTTTACGAGGACAACCCACAAACATTAGTGTTTGTACGGGATACAAAACACGAATACTGCTGATGATGATGTAAAACATGCATAAACACGAAAATAAAGAAGACACAGATTTTACGTGGTTCGGCACTGTTGTGCCTACATCCACGGGTGAATCCCCTTGGGGAGTGATATTTTATTGATTATCAGGGTACAACGAATTTAGGGTTTTGGAAGGGAGGAGACAGATTTCTAGGGTTGCCATCTTGTGGCTGATTTCTGTGTGGTGGAGTTGGGATCCCTTTTCTGGGTTTATGTCCCCTCTATATATACAGTTACAAAATATGTATTCTACCCTAATTCTGACTCTGCAAGTATCTTGGGCAGCAAGGCTTCTGGAAACTTCTGGAACCTTCCTCTAGCTCTCCAAAAGTGGTTTTGGCCCAGTCTGTACGGAATAGTTGACTTGACTGACAGTTGACTTTGGCCTTGACCGATAGTTGACTTTGACCAACTTTGACCGACGGTTGACTTTGACCAAATTCGGTCAACAGTTGTTTTCGACCCTCCTTGACCAGCAACTGACTTTGACTGACTCCGGTCAACAGTTGACTTTGACCATCTTTGACCAGTGGTTGACTTCCCTCCGTTGAGTGTTGACAATATGGACTGCTGGACTGGGCTGGCAGGATGAATGGAAGGTTGGCTAACTGGGCTGGCAGTTTGAGCTTATAGCTAGGCGATCTCCAAAAAGGGTATTCTGGTCCAAAATGTGGCAATTTTAGCCATGGTACAAACAATTAGATAGATGTATCTCTTCATGTGTGTATAATTAGCTTCTCCTCGAACCTAGATACACACATACAAAGACACAGATATCACAAATGACTTGCATGCAATAGTTATGTTACATGAATTCAGAACTTCTAAGGCAAAATCAATGAAAAATCTACTCTTGCAGCACTTAATTGGTCGACCGAAGGGAGACCTCTATGTGATGAGTTTTGTAATTCCGTCCCTAACGAAATTGAGCAATTAATTGTCAGGAACGCCAAATTGATTTTGGTTTCAATTTGATCATATTTGATCATCAATCAATCAAATTACCTCCAATTTCTTCAATCAAAGACAGATTCATAAAAACCCAATCTATATATCATCAAAAAAAACAACTATCAGTTCGAACATCATCAAACACCCCATTAAATTGATCTGTGATCGATGAATTTGTTTCTTAGAAAACAGAGAAACTCTTGAACTTTTCGGGTAAAACGACGATGTACCGGGTCGGTCATACCCGTAACCGAACCGGAGAGAAATATGTCACCCAGATTCTGTCTTTTTACCCATTTTGAACTTTATGTACTCTTATAGTCTTATTACTCCTTTCACCGTTTCTCGCTTCAGTGAAAATCATTCGTTTAATTTGTGAAGACCAAAAGAAATAGGTGAAACAATTTGTGGAGCAATTTATTTTCTCATTATGTTATTAATTCACTCCAATAAGAAAGGTTGGAGAGTGTCTACTGTAATCAATTGGTTGTAGAATGTCGACTATACTATACAATAAGAAAGGTTCATAGCATATATTGTAGTTAACTGTTGATCTTGATGAAGTAAAATCACGTGGTCTATTGAAATTCACCAGAAGGCTTACATGTAGTATCGAAATTCATAATTTGAGAATGAACGTTTTATGTGTATGGCCTAAAAAAATACAACAATCTGTCTCTCTCAGTGGATGGATGACCGAGACAATAAGTTTGCCAACATGAGTTGGTCTTGGGACACCACAGTTCTCCCAATGCTGATCCAACATATTCAAGCATTGTCTGCCTTTCTACATATGTGACTCTTGATAGGTATGTTACTAAGTAGTTAATAGTTTTGGTTTAATTTTCCAAACTTAGTTATGCCTTGAGTTAGTTTCAATTTTCTATACTCAGTTATGCCTTAGGTTAGTTTCATTATATATTGGTGAAGATGGATTCCTCGGTTTGTAGGAAGACAATTTTCAAACAGTTATATGTTTATATATTGGGAAATATCAAACAATTACTAATGAGGAGAACACATTTTTCATATGTTTATCTCGCTGTTATGTTTTTTTTATCATAAACTGACATAGCATTCTATAATGTTCAAGTCTGAATTCATAGTAGGGACAGACAGATTCATTCAAGATAATGAAAAATACAGTTAGCGAAGCACAACAGGATAAAGAGTAATTGAAGAGGACTAATGTAAGTTTTAGACGTATTAGGTATCCGTTTTTGGGTTTTAGTTGTGTCATTTTTTCTTCGGTCGACCCCCCACCGCAAGCGGTAATCTAGTTATAATTATAACTAACATTTAACCACATAACTTAAAAGCAAGTAATCAATTAAAAGCCTCTCCTATATTCCAAGGCAAAATCAATCAAAATTGAAATGGATTCTTTATTTCGGTATACCTGATCAAAATTCTTCTGAAATTTCAATAAATTCAAATGTGTTAGGTGGCTGGAGACACACACACGCTTCATCAAATGGATTAGTGATTCCTACAGGGAAAAAAAAGAACATTAAAAAAAATTAGGTTCTAACTAGATTACTGCTGCAGCAGTGGGGTGGCCGACCGAGAAGCAAATTTCTTAAACATTGTTTAATTTCGTTGTTTTCAACTTACTGTACTTATAGGTTAAATGCTGAACCGCCATATCTAGCTGGTAATTTTAGGTTTGAGGTCCCTAATAAATTATCAATTAAATGGATGAAAAATTAAACTAAAGTCAAACTTTCTAATCATAGGTAGAACGTCTGCAAGCATAAGTGCATCACTCAACCGGGAAAATGAAAAATTAACTCACAATTATGGTTTATACATGTTAAAGATTGACTCAGTACTCGTGCTGCCGTGCGAAGAATCAACAAATGAAATCGGACATTAGCACATACTAAAAATCCAGGCTAGCAATTCGGAGAACGGTAAAAATATGGATCAACAAAAATGCACGCATTAGTCGGTTAGATAAAATGTCAAATCGTAGGGATTTAATTTGTCCTCTCCATATTTGCTAAATTCTGTTGATTTTGGCTCCTTTGTAATAGTTTTAGTGCTTGCTCTAAATATGCTTGTGTTAAAAAAACTTTGTAACTCGTCACTTAAGTAAGAAAAGCTTGCTCTTTCAATCAGATTTATTTCATCTAAAAACTCAAAATTTTTTTTTTTGATAGTTAAAAACTCAATTTCTTTAAGAGGACACAAAAGTATCCCGACTAAATTTTTTTTTAGTACACTACCGGCCATACACATACTGCATGTGGAATGTGGATGGGTATATAAAGCCACTTGGTGCCCTTATAAAGGTCCAGAGTCATGTGAACAGTTAAAGGTGACCAGATGTCGAAATCTTGTAAAATGTGAAGGGATATGTGTACATGAGCTTCTTAAAATTACCTTCTTTCATGTCCAATGTCCATTCTCTTCTTCAAAAATTGAGATCTGCAACTCCACCACCAAAGAAAAATTACAATTTTGTTTTATTTTGAATCTCTGCTTCTGTACTTAGTTTAGTTTGATCAACTAATTCTTCAAATTGGAACATTCTTTTTCTTTTCTCATCATTCTGTTACACTGTACACAGATTCAACAGTACAGCAACAATGGTTGATTTGATCTTGTACATGAACAAAATTTGTAGCATCATCGGACCAATTTTCCGAAGGAAAGATTTATGTGATTTAAGTCATTATGATCGGCTCTTCTGTTTTTTTGACCATTTTGTATTTTCTTTGGCAATTCATAATACTCGATTTAGGGTCTTATTGGTATTTGAATGTAGATGTTATGCTTTAATTTTCTTATCATGGTGTTTATTAGTGTGGGTTATTGGGGTATTAGAGATCTGGATAACAAATTAATGGTTAAGTGAAGACTGTCAAGTCTGTCATCTATTGTGTTTTGGGTTCCTTTTGAGTTATATGTAAAGACTGAAAAGAAGAAAATTGAAGTTTGGTTGATGTGGATTGTGTGTGTTTTGGAACCGGGATTTCAGTACAGGGTTTCAAGCAGATTGAGAATCAATCAGAGAATATGGAAGGCCGAAGGTGATTCGGTATTGGATCGATTCACCAACTGTGATCTTCTGAGTCAGTTCACTAAATGAGTCGGTAATAAGTTGGATTTATGGGTATGGGTTAGACAGAAATAACCCGATCCGATACTCCGTCAGCTACACCCGCGAAAGACCCGGACGCGAACCGAAATCTCTGTACATGCTTTGTTCTCTGGCTTGAAAAAAATGAACAGCAAATTCATCGATCCCGTTCGATTTAATGGACAATTTGATGGTATTTAAACTGGTAAGTTGCTGTTTTTGATGATATTTAGATTTGGGTTTCTTAATTTTGAGGAAATTGGAGGAAATTTGAAGGAATTCGATCAAAGATTGATAAAATTGAGTTTGATTGATCAATTTCGTTCCTGACATAATTGTGATCAATTTCGTTGAGGACGAAATACATGGGAGTCACCATATAGAAGGCCTCCCTACAGGTCGGCCAATGAATGAAATTTTTTAACAGAAAACTAAGTTAACCATAACTCAAAAGAGTTAGAGATTGCGTACCACACTCTGCATACTCCCGAACCTGATGAAAGTATTGTCACAAGGCTTTCGATATCATCAGTTAGGAGTAGGATAGGTGAACTTGTATCGCTCGAACACTAGATCCAAAATCACTTACTATCAAAACCCCAATTCCGGTTCCGCCCATACATAGATTATATTATCCAGATCTAACCCTCATTTCCTTTCTTTTCTTCTTCTTTTTCTTCATCTTGTTATCATCAGTCACCCCGAGTGAGTCTTCAGTAACAATAATACAGATCTTCTTCTTCCTCTTCCTCAAATGAATCTATCTATCTGTGTAGAGAAGAAAATGAAGCTTGAGGCGCAAAGTTCAGCAGATCTGATCTTGCTACACATCCTCTCTCTCCTCTTGGAATTTAAGGGTCAGGGATTCTGTATATTTACACCCGAAGCTTTTACTACTTTATTCCTGATGTTTTGATATTTTCACCAGATAACACAGGATAAGGCAACTCCTATGGTCCCAAAATTTCCTGCCATTACAGAGGCCATCATTTGACCAGGATCATGTTTTTTTTTGGGGCTTAATCTGCAAGGCATCTTGTGTGTTAGTGATTGTTTGTATTCTCGCTTAATATCGGAATGTGGTTTGTGCTGCTCTAGCTCCTCTTCAAAGTGGTTCAGTAAAATGGCAGCAATCCTTGGCCTTTGCATTGGTTGAAAGACAGCTTGGGAAAAGCTGAGGATAACAAGGACTTCTAAGTTGTAACTGCAAGCTAGGGACTTTCATGGCTTTTGTTCGTAGTTAGTTGGCAAGTTCCGCCGATACTTATGTTTTGTAGTCTTAGTCTCATGATTTCATCCACGTTGAAGGGAAGAGTTCCGCCGCAATAATACATGTCAGGAATGTTAGGTCCAAGAGTGCAGTTCGTTTTTTGAGCATTATTCAGATTTGGTTGAGTGGACCTTGCGGAGGAAGTTCTCAGTCATGTCAACAACCTTTTAGGCATTTGAGACCAGAGAAAAAAGTAATCTGGAAGCAAAAAAATCTTCTTAAAATTGTATGCTTTCTAAGGTGTTAAATGTAGCAATCACGCTTATACACAAAATATCATTCTGATCTCTATAATGCACAACTTTAGAACAAATATCTGATTTACTTGGCTACAAGAATTGTAAATATGAAAAATTAGAGGATCCACAACTTCGTTATCCCCTTCAATGATGCGGAATCGGTGATGTTTTCGGTTCTCACACTATTGGCCATGGTCACCACCAAGACACGCGAGAAATTACCATCAGCAGAAGATACCAAGCTGCCAACCAATACCCTAGAGGCCAGAGGAATGTCTAGTCAAGAGGCAAGTCCAAGCTCAATAAACAAGGAAGGTGACCTATTTGCATTTTGGAGCTAAAGATCGTAGAAATGGTGTACTGTATAGTCAGCTCAAATCGTTGATCTAGAATCTTGTTTTCCTCGAACTCCAGATCCAAAATCACTCATTATCAAAACCACAATTCTGATTCCCCTTTTACGAGGACAACCCCCAAACATTAGACATATCTCGTCATGTGTGTATAATTAGCTTCTCCTCGATCCTACATACACATAAACAGAGAAACACACAGATATCACAATGACATACATGCAATAGTTTCGATACACGAATTCAGAACTTCTACTAGTAGGTGATATAATAACTAACATTTAACATTTAAGTAATCAATTAAAAGCAGAATGAATGGTCCAGGGAAAAATCAACAAATTCTATTTCGATGTTACTGAATACCTGATCAAAAATTCTTCTGAAATTTCAACAAATTCAACTCCATGCTCAACTACTTGTTCACTGCTGTCTCATCAAAACCCCAATTCCGATTCCGCCCATACAAAGATTATGTAATCCAGATCTAACCCTTCTTTTTCTTCTTTTTCTTCTTCATCTTGTTATCATCAGTGACCCCGAGTGAGTCTTCAGTCACAACAATACAGATCTTCTTCTTCCTC
>JAJJMA010041927.1:0-20897 GCA_023529015.1 Papaver nudicaule
AGACCTAAAGATAGGCCACAATAATTATAATAAGCCATATTGCATGGTATAATAATCTTATTAAGAAGTTAGGCATAGGTCACGAAGGACAAGCCATAACATTTATGTTATTTACAGATTTCTGTACAGTTTGCATGTTGTTCATTGGTAAAATCGCCCAGGCCAGCCTATATTAGGTAAAAATCTGAATTTTTAGTATGTTATAGGAAATTCACAGAGGAAAATATTTCGTGAAGGAAGCGCCTTCCAATTCCTTACGGATTGGGCTGTAAAAATCACGCCATGAAGAAATACGTGAGCTGAACTGCCAGATTTCCGAATTTGATTAGGAAACTAGAGTATTATGGACTTAAGAAAATCCATAATCCTCTAGGATTTGGATCAGTGAGGCCCATAAGTAGGGAGAGGCTAGGAAGAGGTAAACCCTAGCTCAAAGAGGCAAGGCTAGTCGTGAGGAGGGGAAGAGAATAATCATGGACCTCCATAAGTATAGGCGAGGGAAAACAATAAGACCCCCACGAATTAGGCGAGAGCCAACCATAAGGCCCCCATAAATTAGGCTAAGCATGATTATGAGGCCTCCAATATTTGGCCAAGGCGTAATCTTGGACCCCCAAGAGTTTGGCCAAGGCACAACCGTGGAGCCCCAAGCAATAAGCTAGGGCATGGCTTGGACGTCCAAGGAAATAAGCCAAGGAGATGCGTGGGCACCCAAAGATCAAGCAAGGGAGGATGCGTGGGCATCCAAAGATGAGGCAAAGCCAATGCTACGGGCCTCCAAGAGTTAGGCGCGGCCAATACCATGGGCATCCAAAGATGAGGCATGGCCAATGCCGTGGGCCTCTAATGTTTAGGCGTGGCTGGATTTTATGCTTGGCCAAAAATTAGGCGTGGCCAAGACTTGAGCATGGCCAACGCCATGCCTTATCCAAATTTTAGGCTTGGCCAAAGTTTAGGCGTGGCCAAGACTTTGGCGTGGACAGGTTTTTGGTGTGGCCAAGGCTAGGCGTGGCCAAATTATTGGCGTGGCCAAGGTGTTGGCGTGTTGGAATTTAGGCATTGCCAATACCGTGTACTCCTAGGGTTTTGGCTCGAGCATGAGCTAGGCAAATGCGCATGCATAGGTATTTTAATACGTAAGTCAGGGATATGGACCATGCTACTAGGCTAGGGTCGCGAGATATTAAAATATGGCTAACGGCAAACCAAATATCTTATCCCTACTGTAAAAATAAATTCATACCTTATCTCGCGCTATTCCAGGAGGCCAGAAATTGATGTAAAATTACTCCTGTGACCTCGTCGCCAAAAACCACCATCAACATTAAGTCCCCTGCGCAGCATGGAACCGTGAATGTTCCAGGGTGAGCACCAAGTTGATGGGCCAGCTACATCCGCATAGAAGCCTTATCCACGAACATGGAGTCCAAACAGGGCCTAAAGACGAAGCCCGTTCAAGTAATATCCAGAGAGTCCTAATTAGGTTAGGACCTCTTAAACCGTGCGTGATATATAGACTCACGCAAAAAAAATTCTTTTATTTTTTTGTTACGAGACTTGTCTTCCCCTCTTGAGTTTATTCTCCCTTTTCCCATAAGCACAGCATTCTGTAGACTGGAAGATCAAGATGGCTGACAATGAATCCCGCAATTCTTCTTGTGCCGATGATGAAGTCACGTCCACCACAGCTGGAAAAGAGATCCCTCACACCAATGACGAGTTTGAAATTCGTTTGGCGAGTTCAACTCGAGTTACAGTCTCCCAAGACCAAGCTAAAATCCTTCCAAGGAATCCGAGCTCTCCAATGATTATCAACCCATCACTGGTGATTCGTTTTTGCTTGCAGAGAGGCGATTTCAGTGCTTCCAGTATTGTCTATCGTTCTCCCCAGAGACAAATTGATTCATGGTCTTTGTATTCCCAGACAATGCTCAATATCCCAGACGTTAAGAAGAATTTAGAGAGTGCTGGAATTTTCTATGCTGTAAAGAGTTCGAATGCCTCCTTCGTAATCAGGGACAAACGTGCTTTGGCGGCTCTTCTATCCCGTTGGTGTGATGGCACAAACTCGTTCATATTCGCATGGGGAGAGCTCGTAATTTCGTTAGAAGATGTAGCAGCACTACTGAGACTCCCAATTAATGGAGAGTTCAATATTATTCTGAATGTGGATGAAAAGAAGATGCAAGCTCAGCTAAGCAGCGTTGCTGAGACTCTGAACAAGCATGGGGATGCTTATGCTTCATGGATGGCTCACTGGTCACAGCTCAATAATAGTTCTTCATCACTGCACGTTGCTGCATTTCTCTTGCTTTGGCTATCAAAAGACGTCTTTGAGAATCTTCATGGTTACAAGGAGTTAAAACCCAGGTTCATCCCCCATGCCATAAGATTGGCCCAAGGTATTCCTGTACCCATTGGCTCTTTGTTTCTTGGTACTCTGTATGTCCAGCTTTCTGTTTTGTCTGCAAGTATGAAACTTTCAAATGGCGCTGCTAAGATTGAGACATTCATATCAACCAACTTCATACAAGCTTGGTTGTATGAGCATTATCCTGATTATGCCCCAAATCTGTCTTCTAAGGACAAATCTTCGTCATATGATGCTCGAATTGTGCGCTGGATGAATAAACCCACTCCAAAGGATTTTATCACGTTCATGGATGACGAGAAAAAGATAGTTTTTCGTCCATGGACTCTAATCCCTGAAGGTGTAGCTCAGCTTCGATCATTTGGTGATGTTCCGCCCAATGTTCCAGCAAAAGTCCTTGTTGCAAACGGATTTCCTACTGAAGCTGAGAAAATCTTTATGATAAGTTGTTGCAGTAGTCACCTTATTGGCATCAATGAAGCAGGGCACTATGTCACCAAAGCATATAACATTGACCGAGGAGCTCGTCAAATGGGCTTTGACCAGGATATTCCGATGCAGCGAGGCGCTTCTCCAAAGAATATGCAGGATCTTCGTACTAAGGTGCTCAGTCCCGTGTTATTTCTCTCAGGGCAAAGAATACCTTCATTCACCGAAGCGGGCAGGCAATTTTGGGATGGCCAAATAAAGTTATGTAAGGAATTCATGGCTCTCCCTAAAGAAGTATGCGCCATTCCTTCCAAGAATGACTTGGCAACATATCCTTTGCTCAAATATCGCACTCTTAAACGTAAAGTAGGAGATAAGAATGATTTGGTAATTACCTCAACCTTCGAATGCTTTTATAAGTCTTATTTATACTGAAGTTGACGCTTTATCATCATGCTTTGTACAACAACCTTCATCGCCTAGCTCAAGACTCACCAATTTTACGACGCAAATGTCTTTGTCTTTGGGAAGTCATCTTTCGGGTGAATCATTGCTTTTCCCAGAGAAGGATGGCTCAATGATGAACTTCTTAAACGATAAACAAGTCCCCAATCTTAGTACACAAGATTGGGTGAAGGTAAGACTTCATTCCATTGTTCGTATTTTTACTTTAGTGTGAAAGTAAAAATTCCCGTCAGATTTTCCTGTTTTGAGTCTCGCTACGAGAATGGCCGTAGAATCTTCATCCGATGTCGGTTTTCGATGGTTGACCCCAATTTAGAAAAAGGACTTCAGTAGCTTTCACCTCGAAAAAGAAAATCTGAATTTCATGCATTTTTGCTCGTTATTTTATGTGCCACAATGTGACGCCACGTCCAGTAATGTCGCAGTCTGTACGCCGTTTAGTGGAAAAATCATTCCGGACAGTAGGTTGCTCCAAAAATTAAGCCCTTTTAGGACGTGATAGAAAACATCCATATGAACAACTCCCGTGAAGAAAGTTTCTTCATATCTCTTACTGATTTGTACAGATTTTGAGTTTTCGCCATTCTTCGTAAGAATTCAGATGTTCAGAAAATTATATCTTCAAGATAACGCCGTGAATCTTTCGATATACCTTCTTCTAATGATTTTTCCTCTTTATTTGACGTAGGATGGACCCGCTACAGGAGTTGAGAAGTTTTCATTCGCTCCCTCAGAGCGAAGTCCGGTGTCTGAAGAATTAACTCCGAATACGTCATGCAAGTCTGCCGACGTAATTTCTGAGCAAGATAAAGGCGGAAACTCCACAGAGCCCAAGTCTTCCGTTACACAGGTTACCTCTTGTCAAACTCTTCAATTCAAAATAGAATATTAAATACTTTATTCTTATCTCGCTTGCTCTTGCAGCCTTCTGGAGATAAAGAAGCAATGAATGACACCTACTTTGCTGGCGAAAGATTAAGTGCGTGTCACAACCTTGATAAGGACTTTGACAACGTTGCTGATGAAAATCCTCCCAGTACCGAGGTAAATTTGATTATCCTCTTTATGTTAAGCTTTTAACATATATCTTGAAACATATTTATTAAACTTCCGCTTGCTTTGAATCTTTCTTTCAGATGGTTATCAGGGAAACACCAGTCTCTGGGGATATTATCGGTACAGATGCTCTTGCCAAGTGGGCTTTTCTCGAGTTTCCCCACGCTGGTTCGGCGTATAATCCTCCTCATGAAATAATTCTCCCTGGTCATATACTAGTGGAAGGATTTAATGTCCCTGAGGAACACGTTCCACTGTATAAGAAAATATGGGCTCTTTATGGTCACCTCATTATTGCTGGAAGGCGTGACCATTCGCATACACTTGCAGGTGTTGCGGCAGATCTTATGAGCTTGATCTCGAAGATGTACGACACCCCTCTAACGGAGATGACAGATGAGGCGTTAGACGAAGCAGAAGATCTGATTGCTTCATTTGAAAATTTCAAACCCAACTTGTTGTGGCTTCGGGCGAGAATCGAGTTCATCCGAACAAGGCGTGCTGCTACTGGCAAATTCACTCAGGATTTGATGAAGCAAGAAGAGAGGAATTATGCCATCATGACTGAGGAACTCCGCAAGTTAACTGAGAAGACGAAGAAGAAAGCTGCTGACATAGCTCAATTGAAGAAAGCAGTTGATGAAGGAGCAAAATCCTCACTAGATGGGTGTTTCTGAAAGGTTTCAGAAGCAAAAGAATTTTATTTTGCTTTTATTAGGTTTTATGAACAAAGGGTTTATAGGAATTGATTATTTTGAACTCATAGGTTTTGAACTTGAATTCTTTTGAATTGATTTGTTAAAAGGCAAGAGATTACTTGCACTTTCATTTTGGAGGAATTGAAATTACAGGAAATAAATAAATTCTAATGAGTCTTCATATCTTCTTGAGCCATTTGCCGTTGACCACCATGTTCGAGAGTCTCTCATGGATTGCACTTATCATGTATCGTGCATCAGGCATGACTCGAGATATAATATAAGGTCCTTCCCAATTCGCTGTAGACCCCGGAATAGAAGTTATTTTTCGGTTAGTGCGCCGCATAAACTTATCTCCTTCTTGCAAAGTAGCCTTAGGAACCCATGACATCTCAGGTGTCTTTCGCCTATAAGACCGTTGCTTTGCCCGGACCCATCTATTGGAAGTGGCCTTGATTTCCTCCTGAGGTGCCTCAGAGGGTTTGATAGACTTGATGCAATCAAGTCCCCCAGTCGAAGAATTATCTAACCCTTGTGTAGGAGCATGTTGGATAGGATTTCCATGAACTAAATAATTCTGAATAAAGTATTTCAAATCACTATCACATACCTCTTTGAATATCACCAGAGTTTCAGACCCCACGCGGTACTCCAGCTTTCCCACGTTGCAGCTTTCTTGGTCAAACATGAACTCTTGGCCCTTGATAATTACTGGTGAGATTGTAGGTACAAATCTCTTCCCATGGAGCCAGGGACGTCCTAAGATCATGTCGTGCTCCTCATCCTCCTTGATTACATGAAACTTGGTTTTGGTGCGAGCAGAGTCCACCTTCAGATCCAAGGTAACATGACCATATATGTCTTGGAGTTTCCCTTTTGAATCTTTCGTTATTGTGGGATAATAGATGACATCCCGTCGAGAAATCCCGATTGCTTGAAGCGTCTTGATTGGAATTAAATTAACCATAACACCAGCATCAATTTGAAATTTCTTAAAATTCGTACCTTCGAGACGAGCGGAGATAATCGGTATTGGAACGCGTTCCCCGGCCATCATCTCTGGTGTAACTTCGCCGGGTTTTGGCTGAACCTTTTCAGGTATAGGTAGTTCTTTGCCGCTAGCAATCCAGCTGAGGGCAGCGAAAATGTTGCTTCGCTGACTTCTAGAAAAATGCAAGAGCTCGCACAAATTCTCCATCAAATAATTAGCAGTTTGCTTGACGGATTCTCCAGAAATGGTGAAATTTCGAATGTTGGGTTGATGCTGACGTTGGTGTTGACGTTGAGGTTGGTGCTGAGGGAGTGGATTCTTATGCACGCCCTCAGTCCCCAAGTTCAACTCTCCCGACTCGATCTTTTCGTTGAAGATTTGTTTGAGCCGATGACACTCACTGGTGGGATGATTGACGAATCGATGAAAATGACAATACTTGGGATCAGTCATTTCTTGTGCCGTGGGCTCTCTCCGCACAAGAGGTAATTTGACAGCACCATCTTGAATCCACGCTTCCGGGAGCTCTATCACTTCATCCATAGTACATGGGAAATCAGGAATCTTAGGGAATTCCCTTTGTTGTCGTGGTGCCTTTGGTGCAGGAGCATTAGCTGGGACCCGTGCCGGAGCTTGTAGTTGGGCTGGAGCTGCACGTTTTAATTGCGGGGCCTCAGGAGTAGACGCCTTCCTCTTGACACCTTCAGTAATAGCATGAACTGAGTGAAGAGAATTATATTGCTTGTTGACAAGTCGCTTGCTGGCACGCGTTTCACCACGACTTTCTTCAACTTTTAAAGGCATGGGCCTTTCTAGTAGTGCAGGTGCAGTAGTGGCAGATCGTTTGGCGGACTTATGGAGTTTGGTGAAATTGTCGATATCCAAGTTCTCCAATAAGGCGCGATATACTGGTATCATTCCATTGATGCAAAGCTCCACCAACTGTACCTCTGTCACGTTTGGCTCGTTGCAATCCACCGAACGAGTCCTGAATCTCGTTACGTAATCATCTGGATGTTCATTGTTTCGCTGATAGAGTCTCCCCAAATCGGAAAGAGTGAGTTGCTCAGACACGAAGAAGTACTTCTTGAGGAAAGCATTAACCATCTGGCTCCAGCTGAGAATGCTATTAGGAGCTAGATTATTATACCAAGTATATGCTTTTCCCGTCAGAGATTTCGAGAATTCCTTGAGACACACAACTTGATTTCTGTCATGTATCCCCAATGACTCCAGGAAGCGGGAGATATGTTCTCGGGCATTCCCAATACCATTATACATTGAGAATGAAGGTGTGACGTACCCTTCAGGAAGAGATTCACGTTGAACTTCGATTGGATATGGAGGTTGATGATGATGAAACAAATCTGAATTCTCCATGCTCCGAGCCTGCAAAAGATTCTGTAAATCTTCACGGGTGACGAAGTTGTGCTGAAAACCCGTGTTTGGTCCACGTGTGGTGTGGACATGGACGTCTTGGTCATCTGGGATGACGTGAACTTGAGAAGGTACCACCTTGTTGACGTTTACAGGGGTTTCCACACGTGTTGGCCCCAGATTTGTTGGGGGCGTCAGCTTTTCTGAAAGAGTCCTCAAGCAAGTCAGCAACTCCATCTGGGTTTTCACCATATTGTTTTGACTCAGGGCTAGATCTTGTTGGGTCTTCATGAGATCCGCAATGCTAGGTGAGTCTTCAGTACTCCTTGTTTCTCCTATGCGGGGCCCGAAGAGAAAAGCTTCTGTGCGGCTTGAGATAGGAGTGAAAGGGGTAGGAGAGATAGTGGTATTGGTGGTCCCCACCATATGAGAGAGGGGGGACGTGATTTGAGATAGGGTTGGCGTGGTGGAACCCACCAGAGGAGTTGACACGCCCAAGGAGAGAGGGGATGAGGTTGGGCCCCTCTGAGTTGAGGCAGAAGCAAAATTAGGGTTAGGGTTTGAGCTCACGGCTGGATTTGTGGGGCCAGAAGAGATGGCGCCACTAGCTTGAGCATTTGGGACCCCACTTGCAGACAAACTCGTGGGGACATTAGGGTTGCTTGGAGAATTTGTATTCTCTGAACTCTGCCTCCTGGTTTCAACCATATCTTCTTAAAAAAACTGAGATAATGACCTCCCACTGTGGTCGCCAAAATGTTTTAGGTATAAAACAAATAAGAGAATCTGAGGGGTAAAGTATGAAGTGTGATGATGTAATAAAAGATTGTGATGAATTCGAGAGGTCAAGATCGAACAAGACTCGCCTAAACCAAGAAATGGCCGTTCGAGTATTGCTTCAGTTACAAGAAGAGGATTTTAGGGTTGGTTTAGGGAGGGAAGCAGAGAAAGATGAGATCAGAGAATATTGCAAGATAAGGATGAATATTCAGTTCTCACTAGATAATAAATGCTGAATGAGAAGAGTTAATCAATTATCGATAAGATAGACTTGATTATACTTGCACTGAACTTGTTTAACTTATCTGTTTTTGGATGAGATTGGGATCGAGATGTGTTTTCCCCAACTGGTCGAGTGACCTATTTATAGCAATATATTCTCAACTGATCTCGTAAGAAGTGGAAGAAGTGGAAGAGTGGGAGTGAGGAAAGAGTGGGGTCAGTTGTTAAGAGTCTTGCGCCTAATATTAGGGAAGACTAACAACCCACTACCTTATCCCACCTCTCAGCAACGTTCACACGACCTAGTTATCTTTCCCGTTAAGTGATTGAGCCGTTGCAATCACACGTGCCGTAGACCGCCAAACCAAAACCCTAAAAGAATATCCCCCCATGTAACTAAATCTTGATTCTCGTAAGATTTGTTAAATATTTGTTTATTTGTTAAGTCAAAGTTGACTAGTGCAAGTCGTATCAATTACTGATAAGCTTAGGACTTTGCGATAAGATAGAGATTAAGCGATAAGCTTTGAATATCTCTTTAAGATTTGGTTTAAGGATTGAGCCGGGCAATCGCCGTTTAAACCAACAAATCTAAGGGTTGAGCTAGCAACCGCCATTTAGATAAGATAAGATAAGTCATCTAAGGGTTGAGATAGCAACCGCCATTAGATAAGATAGATCTAAGGATTGAGCTATGCAATCGCCAATTAGACCGAGAGGATTTCAGCAACTCTCTGTGGCAACAGTCAAATAAACACGACTTTCGGTTTGCCATAAATAAGGGAAATTAGTTTGTGGCATGTAATGCACCAATTCCCTGGATAATGAAGACATATGAATGTCTAAAATAATATAAGTCATAGCCATGAGCCATGATTAAGAATTATAGCACTGATTTATAGAAGCAAGTCCATAATCAGGAAAAACAGACGAATGATGCTATCACAGCGTAGCCATCGTCAAGAATGCATAAGCATTGCCAATACAAGACCTAAAGATAGGCCATAATGATCATAATAAGCCATGTTGCATGGTATGATAATCTTATTAAGAAATTAGGTATAAGGCGCAAAGGATGAACCATAACATTTATGTTATTTTCAGATTTCTGTACAGTTTGCATGTTGTCCATTGGTAAAATCACCCAGGCCAGACCGTATTAGGTAAAAATCTGAATTTTTAGTATGTTATAGGAAATTCACAGAGGAAAATATTTCGTGAAGGAAGCGCCCTCCAATTCCTTACGGATTGGGCTGTAAAAATCACGCCATGAAGAAATACGTGAGCTGAACTGCCAGATTTCCGAATTTGATTAGGAAACTAGAGTATTATGGACTTAATAAAATCCATAATCCTCTAGGATTTGGATCAATGAGGCCCATAAATAGGGAGAGGCTAGGAAGAGGTAAACCCTATCTCAAAGAGGCAAGGCTAGCCGTGAGGAGGGGAAGAGAATAATCATGGACCTCCATAAGCATGGGCGAGGAAAACAATAAGACCCCCACGAATTAGGCGAGAGCCAACTATAAGGCCCCCATAAATTAGGCTAAGCATGATTATGAGGCCTCCAATATTTGGCCAAGGCATAATCTTGGACCCCCAAGAGTTTGGCCAAGGCACAACCGTGGAGCCCCAAGCAATAAGCTAGGGCATGGCTTGGACGTCCAAGGAAATAAGCAAAGGAGGTGCGTGGGCACCCAAAGATCAAGCAAGGGAGGATGCGTGGGCATCCAAAGATGAGGCAAAGCCAGTGCTACGGGCCTCCAAGAGTTAGGCGCGGCCAATACCATGGGCATCCAAAGATGAGGCACGGCCAATGCCGTGGGCCTCCAATGTTCTAGGCGTGGCTGGATTTTATGCTTGGCCAAAGATTAGGCGTGGCCAAGACTTGAGTATGGCCAACGTCATGCCTTATCCAAATTTTAGGCTTGGCCAAAGTTTGGGCGTGGCCAAGACTTTGGCGTGGACAGGTTTTTGGTGTGGCCAAGGTTAGGCGTGACCAAGTTCTTGGCGTGGCCAAGGTTTAGGCCTTGCCAAGTTTAGGCATTGCTAATACCGTGTACTCCTAGGGTTTTGGCTCTAGCATGAGCTAGGCTAACGCGCATGCATAGGTATTTTAATACGTAGGTCAGGGATATGGACCATGCTACTAGGCTAGGGTCGCGAGATATTAAAATATGGCTAACGGCAAACCAAATATCTTATCCCTACTGTAAAAATAAATTCATACCTTTTCTCGCGCTATTCCAGGATGCCAGAAATTGACGTGAAATTACTCCTGTGACCTCGTCGCCCAAAACCACCATCAACACCTGTGAAGAAATAAAGCAGCAGAAACAGCAGCAGGAATGGGGGTTAGGGTTTGAGAAGCTCTGAGAAGTTGTACTCGAGTGAAGAAGAAGAAGAAGGTAAAGAGGTTAAGGCAAAAAAAAATTCAGTATTTATAGGAAAAGGAGGAGTAACTGGCGCCCGGCGGTTACAAATCGTGGGGAAGTAGCGGAGATAATGGGCATCAACGGTTACCGGTCATAAAGTGCAGACGGCTGCATGAAGGACATGTGGCGTAACGAAGGCTGAGAGAAGGGCACGTGGTGTAACGGAAATGTAGTGGAGATAGTGCGGCGTAACTGAAGCAGAAGTGGAGAGCGTGGGCACGGCATTTTCGGCGAGAGAAGAAGAAGAATTTCACCTCCGGCGATCAAAGATCTTGGAGATGAAAGAGGCAAAATGTAAGGGTAGAAAATGCCTTTGCATAGTAATAGCATCCTAAGGGCTAAGATGTATCAAAAGGATACTCGCGAGAAGTATGGAATCAGCAATGAAAGTTGTGGGCGAAGCATATGATACCAGGGCATAGCGGCGATACGTAATGGTACCAACGGAGTAAGATTGGTGTAGCGTGGGAAGGTGACAAGTTGGTGAGAAGTAGTTGAGCATTCATTACTCGTCAGAACGGATAGATTGTCAGGGTTGACTTGTTGACTCAGTGGGAACTCGTCAGCAATCCTTATCCTCAAGAAGACTTACTCGCTGGAAGTAATACTACTTCGGCGACATACTTTGTCGGCGAGTAGAGACAAATCAGTGTCAGAGCGTAGCTTGTCTGTATTAGCTGTCTAGCACTAATGTAAATCTTGTATAAATAGCGAGAGAGGCCTCTGAGAAAGGGGTTGGACACATTTCGGATTGGTCTAGAGAGAGGAAAAGTATTCTACTTGCTCTCTATAGCCCAAGGCTGAAATTAGGGTTCTTATTGTGAGAAAACACTTAGAAGATTTGCAAGGTAATTAAGAGTTGTAATCATGCTTATAATAGTGGAATCCCTTGGATGTAGTCCTTACCTAAGGGTGAACCAAGTAAATCATCTTGTCAAGTATCTCTAACCTTACTCTCTTACATATTTCCTATGCTATATGCTAGATGAATGTTTAGGTGTGATTGTGTGTATGTTGATGTATGATAATTGGGTGTACTGTGTAAGATCTAACCATTGGGATTTTACACAGTTACATTTTGGCGCTAGAAGAGGTTTTGAACTTGTTTTTTCCTTGATTTTGAGTATGATTTGAGATGTGATCATATGTTCTTTGTTTCTATATATGGTATGATATATGAGTTTTAGAGCTCGCCGTTATGTTCAGTAAATTCACCATGCTATTTTGAGATGTTATACTCGCCTATGTAGAATTTCTTCATGCCTTTGCTTCTGTTTTGCTATATATGGTATGCTAGGCAGCGTGCTATAAGGATTCTCCTGTAGAGTATTGTTAAGATTAGAAAGTATAGAGTATTTTTAGTATGCTACGGCGATGGATCTGGGTTCTCAGTAGACATTTTTTACCATTTATAGAAATCTTGCTGTGTTCAGTACTATTATGGTTATAGACAAGGGTTGGCCGGCCTGTTTTGGAAAGTTTATCACATATTTCACCTTTTTCACATAAACAGTGGAGAAAATTAGTTATAAGGATAGAAAAATGTTATTTTTGGGTATGAATTCCTCTCGGAAAATGCAAATATAGATACATATTTCCGGCAAAAAGCATATTTTCCGGCGACTAGCAGAAAACTGTAGACTTATGAAGGAAATTGTGTTCTAAAACCATTTCAAAAAATTTCCTAAAACATCTGCCGCACTATCATTTTGATTTGAAAATTATGGTATCATAGGATGTTTTTACAATGCTTGTCATGATTAGGTCATCATCTGCACATCACATGATTTAAAGTTGTTCCTTTTGTCTTTCATTCATCAACATTCTGAAAAGCAACCCAACTAACTTATTTGGCCTTTACCCACAGTACTAACAGAGCAATACTGTCAGGAAGTGTGTTTGTCTTCTTTTACAGAATCTCGGCGAATGGGTCCTAGAGGAAGAAGCGATAAAGCCCCGGCGGGTAGGCCTCCTCGGCATCCTATCCCTCCTACACCAGCGACATTCCCCAGTGGTCACAACACTAGAAGCAGAGCAATAGAATCAGTTGGTCCAGTGGATCCTAATTTGGCAAGCTCATCTCGCCGATCACCTGTCCAGCGAGTAACTCGCCAAGAAGAAGTTTACATGGAGGATATTACTCGTTTTGAGAATGCAGAAAGATCACCTGAGCCTAACCCAATGCTAAGGAGAATCAGTAGTGAAGCAGAAGCAAATGCTTGCGGCGAGCAGATTGGTGGTAGAAGATTTACCATGGGCGAAACATCGAATGCAGGGGAAGCAACTCAAAATGCAATTGCAGCGGGCACAACGACAGCTAATGTTCAGCAGCAATTGGTACAAGATGTCGGCGAAACACCGCATGCAGCAGAAGAAGCTCCAGCGGTGGTGGCAGAAACTCCACAGGCGGCAAGTAGAAATGGTGTGGCAATAGCTCCTGGCGCTACTGTAACTCGCCCAGTGGTGATAGCAGATAACACTGGATCCACAAATACCACAGAAGCATTGCTAAGGCAAATTCTTGAGGCCAATAACAGGCAGGCGGATCAAGTGCAGAGGCAAATGCAATTGCAGATGGAGACGGTACTTCAGAGTCATAGAGAATTGATGGCGGCACAAAATAAAGGTCATGCATCCCATTCACACTCGACTCGCCATGCCTCCCATGCACATTCTTCTCGTCATGGGTCTCATGCACATTCGTCTCGCCATGAGTCTCATTCTTATACAACCCGCCGAGTTGAAAAGAGTGGAACCAGTACATCAGGAATGTCAGACTCATCGGCGAAGTATGATGAAAGAGGCAGAAGGGTGAACGTACCTGGAAAGGATGACAAAGACCATAGCAGTTCCAAGCGGCAGCATAAAGTAGACAAAGAGATGAAGAAGGATCTTCGCCGATTAAAGCATAAAGTGGAAGCGTTGAGCGGATCTTCAAGGGAATCGAAATATAGGGTTGCATTATCAGAGGCGCAAAAAACACCCTTTCATGAATGTATCACATATGGGTATGTGTCTCCCAAGTATTCTACACCAAAATTCACCTCTACCTATGATGGAACGGGAAATCCTTCGCAGCACTTGAAAGCTTATAAGCGAGATATGGCGGCATGGGTAGGATCAGATCCCATCATGTGTATGGCATTTCCCGCTACACTCAAAGAGGAGGCATTAGCTTGGTTTGATGGGCTTGGAGAAGGAAAAATCAAATCTTTTGAGTAGTTGGAATGCAAATTTTTGCGTGCCTTTATCCAGAACAACAGAAGTCGGCCGGGCGTGGAAAGATTATTCAACATTAGGAGAAGGCACATGGAGGCTTACAAAAGTTTTATTCAAAGATGGAGGAAGGCAAGCAGTGAAGTGGGGTCAGAAGTATCAGAAAAGGAGAAGATAAGGTCATTTCTTAGCGGTATGGAAACGACAGATCAGTTATACCAAAAGCTATTCTGGGACATGCCGAAGGATCTACAAACCTTGAGGGCGATGCAGGATGAATGGATAAATTATGAAGAAATCCGAGAAGAGGAGCCTCGCTTGAAGAAGGAGAGAGCAAAACAAATTCACTCGATTAATAGTTTCTCGCCGGAAGATCAAGAAGAAATAAAAAAAGAATGGTTGAAGGCGGAACATCGAAAATTGGTGCAGAATCCCTCTTCGGCGATAATAGTACCTGAAGCAGAAAGGCAACAACAACAAGTTACCGCCGAACAACATTGGAATTCACAGAAGCGTGAGAACTATGATGGACGTGGCAAGCAAGACAATAGAGGAGGAAATTATGGAAGAGGAGGAAGAGACAATCGGCGAAATGGGAATGGTGAAAGAAGATACAATGGAGATAACAGAAAATTTGGCAGAGGCAACCAGCAACCTTTCCAAGATGCTACCCTACCAAAGTTACGTGTGACCTACACAGATGCGTTCGGCCAAATTGAAAGTTCAAACTGTAGGGATGATATCCGCTATCCTTATAACAGAGGAAACCCAAGGGCTCCGCCGACCAATACAAATTCCTTTTGTCAATTCCATCAGTTTCATGGCCATACAACTGAGAACTGCACCGGCGTACAACAAGAAGTGCATCGATTTATCCGCTTGGGAAAATTCCAGGAATTTTTAGAGTTACCACCGCCACCTCCTATCATGGTCCAGCCAATTCAAGCCATTCCCGCTCAGGCCCCAAAGGTGTATGAAGTAAAGGTTGAGCGAGATTTGTTGGAATTAGACTGCTTTTCCATTGTGCACTCAAAGATCACTAGAGATGAATTTCATGATAACGTTTTATCTCGTGTGCATAAGCGAGATAGGATGGGAAACGAGATTTGTAGTGTAGCTGTCAAACAAGAGCCTTTGCAAGATTGGATGAAGGCCTGTGTTGGGTTCTCCGCCGAAGAAATTCCTTTAGAGGGAAGAAATCACAACAACCCCTTGGTTCTTACCATTCAGATGGAGCAATTCAGGCTGCCGAAGGTGCTTATTGACCCAGGAAGTTCTGTGGATATCCTCTTTAATACTGCCTTTGAGGCGATGAGGGCGAAAGATGATAAAATACCCTCGCCAACAGTCTCCTCCTATAATATTTATGGGTTCAATGGTATCGCTTCTAAGCCTAAAGGCGAGATTGAATTTAAAGTTAAGATTTGCGACGATTATTTCTTGAAAACTACTCTTTGTATTGTGGATGTTGACTCGCCGTGCAATTTTGGGAAGACCATGGCTCCACAGTTTGAAGGGAGTGCCTTCTACTTATCATCAACGCCTGAGATTCCCCACACCATTCGGAGTCGCCGAATATGTTGGAGATTTAGCAGTGGCTAAGGCGTGTAATTCGGCGGATGTTCAAATTAGAGAAAATCGAAAAGCGAAGATTGCCGAGAAAAAGAAGCTTGGCAAGGAAGCAATTAAAGAACAGGAGATTCTAGACTTCATCGCCAATCCAACCACATATGTGCATTCAACAAACTCGGTAGAAGACTCGGCGAAATCTGGAGATAAGACCTTATAGCAATTAAAGGAACCATCGCCGATGGGAGAACCAGAACTACATTTTACGACGGTGGAACCCACAAAGGATGTTAATATCGGCGATAATCAGGATCCAAAGATGGTAAAGATTGGTACTCTGCTAAATGAAGATGAATCTGCGAAGTTACAAGCGCTACTTAAGGAATATGTTGATGTCTTTGCTTGGGGCATGAATGAGATGCCAGGTATTGACCCGGCGATAGCATGTCATAAATTAGATATTGATCCAAAGATCAGACCATTCAAGCAAAGGATAAGGAAATTGGCTCCAGCTTATAAAGAAGCAGTAGAGGCAGAACTTGACAAAATGAAGGCGTCCGGCGTGATAAGGCCGGTACAATATCCACAATGGATAGCTAACATGGTGGTAGTGCCTAAGAAGAACAAGGGAGTAAGAATCTGCATCGACTTCAGTGATCTTAACAGAGCTTGTCCCAAGAACAGCTTCCTGCTGCCAAGTATTGACCAAACGGTAGACGCTACATCTGGCCACGAGTTACTGTCATTTATGGACTGTTACTCGGGATATAACCAAATACCTTTGGCGGAGGAAGATCAGAAGCATACCGCTTTCTTTTCCACTAAAGGATTGTTTTGTTACACTCGAATGCCATTTGGACTTAAGAATGCCGGCGCTACTTACCAAGAAATGGCGCAAAAGATGTTTGAAAGATGGATAGGGAAGACAATGGAAGTATATGTGGACGATATGCTGGTTAAGAGCAAGAAGAAGCAAACTCATGTGGAAGACCTCCGAGAAATATTTAACCATATGCGTATTACCAAGTTAAAGATTAACCCGGCGAAATGCGTTTTTGGTGTGACTTCAGGAAAGTTCTTGGGATATGTCGTCACGAAGAAGGGAGTGGAAGCTGACCAAGCAAAGATCAAGGCAATTATAGATATGCCTTCGCCGGTAACGGTAAAAGATGTTATGCGGCTCAATGGGACTTTGGCGTCTCTTAACAGATTCATATCAAGGTTCTCCGATAAATGCAAACTATTTTTCCAGACCTTGAAAAAAGGAGAAAAGTTCGATTGGACTGAGGCACATGAAGCAGCCTTCCAGGGCATCAAAAAGTATCTCGCCACTCTCCCAGCAATTCAGCCACCTGAACACGGCGAAGAACTCAGAGTATATCTTGCTGCAACATCTTTCGCCATAAGTGCAGTACTTGTAAGAACCAAGGGAGGGGAAACACCTATATATTATATCAGCAGAACGCTGCAGGGGGCAGAAAAGAATTACACTAAAATAGAGCAGTTGATCTTGGCGTTGGTCTTTGCATCTCAGCGACTACGTCCATATTTTCACGCTCATCCCATTGTCGTTCTCACCAAAACTCCCATAGAATCAATCTTGCACAACTCTCAGCGGGTGGGACGTATCGCTAAGTGGAATCAGCAGATTGAGCAATTTGGCGTCCAATATGAAATACATACGGCTCAGCGGTCACAAGTTATTGCGGACTTCCTCGCCGACTTCCCGATTGATGAAGAAGAAGAGATTGAAGAAATCCCATCCTCTTTGGATGAGCAAGAGCATGAAGTGCCAGATTTATTGAAGTGCAGTCCTGATGGATGGGAGGTTTATGTAGATGGTTCATCTAATAAAGAAGGAAATGGAATTGGAATCGTTCTCATCTCGCCAAAAGGAGCAAGGATAGTACACTCGTTGAGGCTAGAATTCCCGGCGACTAACAATGAGGCAGAATATGAAGCGGTCATCCATGCCATGCGAATACTCATTGAAATGAAAATTAGCAATGTCAGATTGACAAGCGATTCTCAGCTGGTGATTCGGCAAATATCTGGGCGATACCAGACAACTGATCCATCCATGCAGCAGTACCTAAAACTTGCTAGGGAGTATGCCCAGAGGATCGCAGGTATCAAATTTCGCCACATCTGCAGAAAGGATAACAGGCACGCCGATGCATTGGCGTTCATCTCCTCAATGATGACAGATCCAGATGTTACTTCAATAGCTATTGAAAGAGTGATGCAGTCATCGGTAACAGCGCCAAGGCAAAGAGAAGTATTAACAACAAGCACTGAAGAATCAGCAGAGACAGATTGGAGATCGCCGATACGGTATTACTTGGATCGCTTAACCTTACCAGGAAATCAAATTTTAGCTCATCAGGTCATAAGTCGCTCGGCGAACTATGAACTTCGAGATGGAATCCTATATCGCCGGTCTTTCTATGGACCCCTGCTGCGATGCGTATCAAGGGAAGAAGGCAATGAATTATTAAAAGAAATCCATGAAGGGGACTGCGGAAATCATGGTGGCCAAAGAGCTTTAGCCTTGAAGGTCAAAATGCAGGGATACTACTGGCCTTGGATGAATAAAGATGCAAAAGAATATGTTCAGCGATGCAAACCATGCCAGCTGTATGGAAGAAGAATTAAGGCGCCGACAACATCTTTAAATTCAGTGCTCAGTCCTTGGCCTTTTGCCAAGTGGGGCATTGATATTATTGGACCGCTAACTACAGGCTCCGGACAACGGAAATACATCATTGTGGCGACAGATTATTTCACCAAGTGGTGTGAAGCCAAGGCCATCAGGAAGAAAACAGGGCAAGAAGTATTCACATTCATCTGGGAAAACATATTCTGCAGATTTGGTGTGCCGGCGGAGATATGTACAGACAATGGAAAAGAGTTAGTCGGCGATAACATAAGAAAGTTGCTCGCCCACTACAGCGTCAAGTTAGGAAAA
This sequence comes from Papaver nudicaule, assembly GCA_023529015.1. Taxonomy (NCBI): domain Eukaryota; kingdom Viridiplantae; phylum Streptophyta; class Magnoliopsida; order Ranunculales; family Papaveraceae; genus Papaver; species Papaver nudicaule. The sequence goes on from JAJJMA010041927.1 coordinate 18,578, forward strand.
TCAACTCCCTTGTACCCTCAGAGTAATGGACAGGCAGAGGCCACCAATAAAACTATTGGGATGGGACTGAAGAAAAGACTGGAGAAGCATAAGAAGGCATGGTGTGAGCATCTGCACAATGTCTTGTGGTCATATAGAACTACGGTTCGAGAAGCAACTGGAGCATCTCCTTTCTTACTCACTTTCGGCGCTGAGGCAGTACTTCCATCTGAAGTAATCCCGCCCACTACAAAGCATGAGGCATGGGAAAAGAATCTGAATACAGATCTAATCCTAGCCAAGCTAGATGACTTAGAAGAGCAGCGGCTGATCGCTCTTACACACATTGAGAATTAGCACCGGCGATTATCAAGAGAATACAACAAGCGGGTGATTCCAAGAGAATATTTACCCGGCGAGTTGGTGCTTCGAGAAATTCCCCCCTCTCAGCGGGAAGGATGCAGGAAATTGGAGCCTGTATGGGATGGTCCTTATGTGGTCAAAAGAGTGGCTGGGCCAGGAGCGTATGTATTGATTGATGAACATGGCGTACAACTCGAACATCCATGGAACGCCAGGTTCCTTAAGAAGTACTATCCTTGAGGGAAACAATGTAAAATCCGAAGTCTTGGGCGGGCATAATACCCAAGAAATCTTATTAACTGATGTAACACAACAGCGAATAAGATCCGGGGACGTAGGTTTGCTATCATGCGCCGAACCCCGTTAACAAATTTCTGTGTCACTTGCATTTCTCATTCACTGAGTAGTCTAACTACAGTGATGACTAAAGCTTAAAAGCTCCAAGAGCACAATAGCTGAGGCAAAGTACTCAGCAATAGGCTATAAAAGCTATCTACAGAGGCACAAATGCAAAAGGCAATAAAAGCCATACCAAAACCCTGATCAGGTACTAAGGCCATGAGCCATCTTTGAAGGTGTAATGCCCAAACCAATAAAATCAACTAAGAGCCAAGACCTCTTATGAAGAAAGCTTGCCTGCATTGAGTGAACGCACCTACTCGTAATAGTTAGTCCGACCCAGGCTTAGTTGTAAGGCCAGTCGTGTTACTTGTTGATCTGTAAGTGTTTGGGCGAATAAGAACCCTTTTGCTGTAGCATCACATTCGGCGGGGCCGTCGGTGTGTTAATCCGTCTACGCCATAGCATCACCCCTGGCGGAAGCCATAGTGTATTAAAGTCTATGGGGCAACCCAAACAGCTTATATTAGATCGCCGACGGGCACAAGTAATGGTTACGGCTGGGATCTAACCCTGTCGCTCCGAGAAATTGTTCAGTCAATTGTTGAAATTGTTGGCTGTACGGGACCAGGACTTCACTCAATGGCAGGCTAAGTCTTTCAAGACAAATTGAAGCAAGTATAATAGAAGATTGTGTAAAGGCAGCATTTAAAGGAAAGACTATCCATTGCAAAAAGCTAAAGAAAATATCCTTACAAGGCGATAATAAAGATGGAAAGAAGCAAAAATACCCGCCTTAACAAAATGCAAAATAAAAAGAGACTGTTCATTACAAAACAAAGAAGTTGCAAGAGGCACAAAGAAAAGTGTAAAGAAAAGTCGCCGATTCTCTTTCAGGATCATGGAGCGGTCTGGTTCTCGCCATCCTGCCCCTGCACTTTTTCTCCCTCCTCTACCTTTTCTTCCTCTTCCGCTTCTTCATCTTCTTCTTCTTCTTCCTCTTCCTCATGGACCACCTCTTTCACAGCGGAAGATTGAGGAGCAATGACATACTTGGCGGGTATCTCCAAATTAAGCTTGGGATATTCTTCATTCACATACTCTTGAACGGCGAGGAAGTCCATGAGAAGAATTTGTTCCTTATGTTTAACATCCTTGGCTTGAAGATCTCTCTGAGCTTGACTCAAGTCAGCCTGAAGACCGCTTTGGATTTTACCCAAATATTTCACCTTACTTTCAAGGCCTTCAATGTTGGTCTGGCATTTCTTGTGATCTTGAAGTTGAAGGTTTAGTGCAGCGATCTGGTCGGGACATTGGCGGTGAGCCTCCACAGCCAGCTTCAGCCTTTCTTCGCAACCATTGTGATGAGTAAGCTTCCCAGCCAAGTCAGAGATAGTGAAGGTGCAGAGCTTGTGATCCTCAACGATTTTGTGCTGTTTCTTCAATTCTTCTTCCAATTGTTTGACTCGCCCTGTAAAGATAAAACAGGAGAATTAGAAACTGAGGCAACATAGAGACTCAGGCGGAGAATTATCCTAGAAATCTACCTTCCAACTCGCTCACGTGCCTACAAGCACCAGTTTGGGCTTCTACAAGGAGTTGTAGATGGGATTCAAATTTAGCGTTAACAGGAGAACCG
>JAJJMA010041942.1:0-10350 GCA_023529015.1 Papaver nudicaule
TCAAAGTTCAGACTTACCACAACCCCATGCCTAGACGACTCCCGGGTTTGAGTTGTAGTATATGAAAGACAACTGTTTTATAGAGTTGTTGATGATGGTTTTTCCCGTAGTGAGCATCATCGATTGCCTTGCCTGGAACAAAAGCACGCACCCCAACGCCTGTAAAAGGTGAAACAACTGTGATATCCATACATACATCATGTCCGTTATCCCAGTTATACACCAAGACATCTGCAGGTCTCAAAGCTACACCAGTATCCGAGAGGAACCCCAAATCAACCTCTTTCCTAGCTGAGACACCCGCACGATAACAAATATCAGCAAAGGTATCACAAACCAGGTCATGTCTATACTTGAGACCAATACCACTCGCGCAATGCAAGGCATGGTCCCCAAAAATATCCATCTCCCTACCACAACTGGTGCAACTCTCTCCTTCCTCGAAGAGAGGGATCCCAAGCCTATAGCGCAAGATAGCTCTGAAATGTCGAGACCCAAGTTTTTGATTGAGCCCCTCAATCGGGATGGCCAACAAGTAGTCTTGCGTGTGTTTGATCCTGTTACACTGTCACAGGGCTGAGTCCCGCTTGGTCATAACAAACCAGTTAGGTAAATCATTCTTCACAACATCAAAGTATTTGATTGGCAAAGAGCTCATAGAATGGGGGGCAATGTCCTCAATGCACAATGAAGAATTCTCAATACCACATACCTGCTTGTAGGAGACAAGGGCACGCTCAAAACTGGGACTCAAACCAGACACACCAGAATGTCTCAGAATGTTCTCCTGCTGAGATCTAGTCTGAAAGCACGAAGCCAAATAACAATACTGCATAGTGTCCTCCATAGTGTACACTCCCAGCCCACCATAATTGATGGGGAGTGTAGCCATCCTATGTTGCAGCGAACCAAAGCCCGGCCCATCTCCTGTGATAAGCTGCCGAAGAAACCGCTTCAGGTGATCATCAAAAGCCTCTTGTGCCTTATCTAAGTACTCAGGTCTGGTTGTTCGCATAGCAAAGTATAACCTCGAGACACCAGAACAATTCCTCAACAGTAACAACTCACCCTGTGGATCTTTAGGCTTCTGAATAGCATCAATCAGTTCAGTGGTCTTACGAACCCTGTTAACCGCCAAATTTCTGCAGAATTAGGGGCTCAGGCTAACAGGTCCTCCCAAAAGCTTAACACCCTCAGTAGGCCGGCATATATCAGGTGGAAAAACTCCCTCAACTAACCCCCTGCAATCAATCGAAGGCCAGAAGAGTTCAGTCTTGGAAACATTAAGGTGCAGCCCCAGAGCAACGCCTTCCTGCTGAATAATTTCCAAGGCTTTGGCCACCACCAGTGTGTCACCGACTAGGGTCCCGTCATCTAAATACCATGCTTGAAGATCCAAAGGGCATAATTCCGCGATTCTATGTATCAAGGGATGCAGAGTTAAGGAAAATAACATAGGACCGAGAGGATCACCCTTTCGTACTCCTTGAGCAGACGAAAGAGTATTGTCCATATAATATAGCTTAGCAGGTTTTGCGTAGCAAAATTCCACCCACCTGGAAATCGAAGGACAATGTTTCCGAACCTCTCGAATCATTGCAGATCTGCTGACAAGATTAAAGGCATTAGAAAAATCAACAAGAAGCATCGAAGTAGATGTCGAGTCGCTTTTTGTCTCAAGAAGCCTGTTAACAGCATGAAGAATTGCCTCTCCGCCACAGGGAACCCCGACACCAAACTGATAGTCACTAAGATAGCTCTCCATTCCCTTACCAACATGTGAAGCAGCAACTTTAGAAACTAGACGTCTCCAAATAGTGCCTACAGCAATAGGACGTATGCCACCGCCGGGCTTGACCTAGGGAGTAATGTTGAATAATGTTGAATCTTAATGACAATGATGTAATTGTTTAGATTGTATGTTAGCGAGTAGTGGGTTTTTCTCTATATTGTCAAATTGATATCAAGAGTGACCGAAACACCTTATACCAATTTTACGACTGAACAATACTACACTTTATTTTCGTTTGGCACAGAACTCTTTATGGGGTTTTTTCTCTAAGTGCAGTTGATTTATACTTGTCTTGCATCTTTTTTTGATTAAACACTAATTTGTGACAGGTTGGCCAGATTAAACGTGAGCCAACGCAAAAAAAATATAACGTCCATTAACAGTTCTATAAATCAAATACGGAGTAGTTTGGTGGTGAATGTAGCTCGCCAATAATTTCCAGCACGATTATCACGACTGTATGAATCAAAACAACCAAGGCTTTGTAGTAATTTTGTTTTTGAAATCAAGGTTCAAGCTCACACCTTGGCAGTGACCTAAGTCTCTTTGACTAGCTTTGACCGGGGTTACTATATAACACCGAACAAAATCACTACGTACACCTATTCATTTCATCTTTTCTTCTCTCCAAACTCTCTCCCTTAAAAAGACCGCCGTCATAAACCCTAAAACATAAAATCATCAGATCCGACTGTAGAAAACCAGGATCAAGCAAAAGCTAACCGTTAGTATATTCTTTGGATAGTACTAATCTCCATATCTAGAAATGGAGGCATGTAAATCATCAGTAAGTGGTTTCGTGTGGAAATGTGGTGGAGAGGAACAAGTTAATTAAAAAATCGCATTATGATTTATTCTCTCAAAAACAAGCTTCCGAATGCTAAGTCTTGTGATATGGATAGAGTGTGACAACATATAAAGAAAACTTTCGAATCCACACAAGCTTCAAAGAGACAGTCTACCTCTTTAAGATCACTGTCATGGGCAAAGGAGACTAATGGTTGATCTTCGTTTCTGTGAGAAAAAAATTTCTTTTATAGATCAAGCTAAAGTGATAACTCCCTTTCCAGAGGCTAGAGAAAACAAGGATCAAGCAAAAATCACAGCATTATGATTTCTTCTCTAATAACATTTTGTAATTGGGTAACTGGTTGAGTCTTATTGTTGGGTCTTCTTTTAAGATCTAAGATGGAGAGATCAGATGTTTTCTTAGTCAAGGACTCAAGATAAATCTGATTCAAGAAGAGAGTGAACACCAGGGTTTTCAGTGAAGATCTAAATGTAGATTTAAAATAGGTAGTATTCTGAGGAATAAAAAGTATCTTTGTTGTCATGCTTAAGTATTTTTAGTGGTAAAAACATAACATTGAGCTTTCATTGTTTTTGTACATTGTTTGATGCTACACTTTAGTATGAATGTGACCATCTACTTGGTTCTAAGTATTTAATTGTGAACAATTGCGTTCGTCAACTTTGTTGTGCAGAAATGCTGCTGAGTTGGGGTGTTACTATGATGGATCCACATCACTTTTGATCAGCTGTGGCAATTCTTAGGGATACTAGTGAAGGATGATCTAGATTATCCTGATTTCTCTGTATTCCATCTTAGCATTAGTTGTAATTGACTTACTCGAGCTGGTTCGAGCTATCACTACCTGTATTATGTGCTGCAAACTAACTTCCGAGCTTGCATCTGGATGGATATGTTGACCCTTATATAAAGTGACAGGTACACCGAGTTCAGAACAAGACATCCGCAATTGACTTTTTTGGGCTTTCAGTCGTAATATATTCAACGAAGGTATATATAATGATCCCTAACAATTAGGCCGTTCATCAAATTCTGAGTTATACCATATTGTAGTACATACAATTATGCATGTACAGAAGTCGGCGTTAGCTGTTCAGGCATGAAATGGTGCAACTTACATTGACAATCAGTGAATTCAAACGTAGCCGGACGAACAAACTTTTTTAAGATTGTATGTTTACTACGTGGTTGGTTATTTTACCAATGATGTATCTGTATATTTTCAGTATTGAATCATTTGACGGCTGATTCTTGATGCCTCTAAACAATTACCTTGTGTGGTTGAATCGTTGATGGTGTGTGTGTATCGATGATTATAGAATGATGCAAGTGTCGAAAAGATTATACCAGTCTAGCACAAAATAGGTGGAATTGTGGATTATCACCATTTTGTTTTTGAGAAATCAAGTTCCGTGTTCGATCAACTCAAATCCTGGCCAATTTGTGTAGGCGCACCTAGGTTATGACCATGACTTTATTGACTGTCTTTGACCGACTATTTAGCACCAGCTGACTGAACAAAACCCTAGGCTCTATCATCTTCTCTTTCTTTCTCATTGCATCCCTTCTCTCCTTGAAGAACGCCGCCATAAACGATGTTATCATCAAATTCGAATCCGGAAAAAACTAGAATCAACCAACTATTACTTAAATCACTGATTTCCCAGTCTACAGATCATGGCTTGTAAACCATTATTAAGTAGTTTCGTATGGGAATCTGGTGGGGGAGGAAGTTAATTCAAAATCGCATTATGATTTCTTCTCTCAAAATTGAGTTTCACATGAAACTCCAGTTCCATAACTGGTTTCAATCTTACTGTTTCTGCTCTGTTAAGACCGAGCTCAACAAAATCTTATTGGGTTTTACTTCTTTGTTAGATGGTATCGTAAATGGTTTCATTATTTAAGAAACCCTCTTGTTTTGATCTTTTGTTAAGATCCAAGATGGTGAATGCGGGTTTAGATTTGAAAGTTTTCTGAGGCATAGAAAACCCTAAATCATCCTGCTACACCAAGGTGTGTGCTTAGTGTTGCGTGTGCCACAAATAATGGCGTGTTGCGTGCTGGCCGCAAATTAAAACTAGTAAGAAAACCATGTATTGTCGGGCGGTACAATTAGTCCGATCAGAAAAAAATATTAAGGGTTTGAAACCGACCGGAAAAAAAAGATATTAAGTTAAGTGTATCTTTGTAATACATATTCTAGTTTCCTTCCTTATATTAAATTATTAAATCTAATTCATCTTAGAAGATCTTGAGTCCAAAAGAATTGGAGCTGGAGGCTACTAGGGTTTTCTTATCAGCCGCAGACATTCATTGATAAAATTGATCCTTCTTTTATGTGCTTGGTTACTGTTCCTTAGAAGAATACAACAATGCTAATACCGAGAAAACTATCAGCTTCTTCTCGTAGTAAAGAAAACGAAGTTGATAGAATCAGTAAGTTACCAGATGCCGTAATTCATTGCATTCTGTCTTTCATTGAAACAAAATATGCTGTTCAAACTAGTGTTTTATCGAAAAGATGGATTGATATTTGGAAATCTCTATCTTTTCTGAACTTTGATATGTATGATTCCACGTTAAGAAAGTTGAGCGATTTAGTCGATGGAGTATTACTTCGACGTGATGACTGTAATATTATATGGTTTAAGTTGAGATGCAAATGGTACTACAGTGGTGAAGGTTCAAGTATATTACCAAGTCTTGATAGATGGATAGATGCTGCCATGAAGCGCAATATTCAAGAAGTAACACTAGAACTTTGCAAGGCACATGGTAATTTTACATTCCAGATTCCTCTTAAACTACTTAACTGCAGATCACTGAAAAGGTTATCACTAATTTCTTACAATATATATGTAAATCTTGCTCTTCCCAAATCGATGAGTTTACCACAACTTAAATTTGTGAGTCTTGGTGGACTTGTAATGCCCAATGTAGAATTATCAGCACGGCTGTTTTCAAGCTGTCCGCTTCTTGAAACGTTACACATATCAAATTGTGATATGCAAACTGATGATCAGAAGAATTTCACCATTGAGTCTCCCAGTCTTAAGACGTTCAAATACACTCTTCTTTACCTGGGAAGCAGTATTAAGCCTAAAATTATATTGTTATCTGCTCCTAATCTCACCAGCTTCGACGCCTATTATGGAGATGAAAAACAGCAATTGTCCATAGAGGAAAAAGAAGTGAATACTAAATTTCTGATGAAACTCCTTGTAGGAGTCGAAAAGGTGGAACGACTCGACTTATCACTTGAGTTCCTTGAGGTATGCTAAACTTTTCACCTTAAAGCTCGGTTAAGTAGTTTTCGGTATCCATGTAAGCTTGAACTTCAATCTAACTTTCTGTTTCCCAAGGCTCTGTCGACAGCTCCATATTTTTTAAGCAGTCAACACCATTGCTTATGTAATCTTCGATCTTTAAGGTTGGAAACAAGGATTACTGGAGGTAGCTTGCGCCAGATAGCATACTTACTAACGATCTCTCCAAACATGAAGACTCTCACTCTTAGATTAAATGGGGTAACGCTTACCTATGCTCTTTGTATTTATTTTGGCCACAAGTATCTTTAAACAGTCTAAATTATTATCAAAGATGTACATCTATACTCATCACAAACATATTCGTCAATTTGTTGTTTTCATTGTTTGTATAGCCGAATATTGTAGACATTGGAGATGATTGGGATGTAAGATTCTCATTGCCAGGCATGCAGTTGCCTCATCTAAACATTGTCCGCATTGAAGAAACGGAAGGAGGTGATGCTGAGCTCAAAATTCTGGGTTTTCTGTTAAAGAATGGAACGGCTCTAAAGGAAGTTGCTCTATATTTTCGTTCTTCTGTTGGCTCCTCTGATAGATTGAGACAAGTGAAACAATTTTCAGACAAGCTAAGAGCACTTCCAACTGCATGTTCTAATATCAAAATGATGTTTTTCTAACCTTCGTAGGTAAGGTAACAATTTAAAGATAATTAATAATGCACGTACGTCTAGTCGTACGCAAACAGTGGGAAACATCTGGTTTCAGGTTTCCTCTTCTTTTTCTTTTGTTTCGTTTCTTGGCGATTAGTCTTTCATCAATGAGAATAATGATCTAAATTTCTACTAGGACTTCATAAAGGATTATGACTGTTCTTCAGTGTTAATTATCTGAATTCTTGTTAATAAAATCATCACTTTTATGGTTTTGCTGCTGGTTTCATTAGTTCATTGCTATGTGCATTACACTTTGAACAATAAATTTTCAACTTACACTGACTATAGTCTTACTTTCACAAGATTTTTTTTTCGCCATATTAAGTACATGCCTGTATGAAGTAACTTCACAGGTTATATGGTTACAGAATGTTATCACAGGGCTAAGAATTTTGGATTTTGTATCTAGCCATAAATTGTATATTGTGATAATTTAGCTACAGTTTCTACTTTAACATCAAGAAAAGTGGGAGTAAGAATAGACTTATCGCGATATAAAGTTGTCTGTCAGAGAGCGTGTCGAGTTAAATCACGTGACTAAGGAGCACATTAACACATCAAAGGTCTGATCAACTTTTGATGTGTATTATGTATTGTGCATTTAGACACACTCTGAATTAAGTAAGTTGCAGCATAATGGAATAAGATTTATATATTTTCCGTTTAAGTCGTATACATAAAGTTTTGGAAAATTAGAAATGTCTCGTTGGAGACAACAGTTGGACCTGAATGAGTAATTGGTACTTGTTCATAAAGTATTATAGTGGACTTGTTATGAAAATGATGTTATCGTAATACATGGAAGGGATTGCTTGACAATAGAGTTTTGACCGCCATGATTCATACATTGCCTTTATTTAAAGGTTTCACTTCTGATTGAGAATTCTTGATGGCCATATAAAGAATGTTCAAAATTCATCTACTTGTGGAATGAAGAAAATGTATGAAAAGATGAATGTGCCACAGGGCCAAGTGGGAGAATGTTGGAAAACAACGATGTGGCCCTTGTGCCACCTCATAAAATACGGTTACACTGGTAACCAACTAGTGTCTCTTCACTTGCTGATGTCTTTTCATTTTGTGTCTTCTCATTTAATAGATGTCTTTTAAACTCAATCATCATGTCTGTTCACTCTTGATGGAAGAGTTATATAAGGAGATTTGTTAGGTCCCTACTCTTACTAAGAAAAACAATCTCTATCAGATTCTGTAACCATCAATACAGAGAGATATACAGTTTAGGAAGAGAGTAGAAGACTTTGCAATAATAGTGCTATCAATACTTCAATCATAGGGTTCTTCCAACTACTGGAGCATTGGATTTCTTGCTTTCTATATTGCTTTTTTTGGATTAACCGTTATCAAATCGACAATGATCAGAGGTATGTGATTCTTGTTTATTTCCGCATTAGAGAATTTCTAACATATTGGTGTACATACAATATCAGGTTTAACTGTTGAGGCATGAAATGGTGCATCTTACATTGACAAACATGGAATTCAAACGTAGCCAGAGGTTGAACAATAATTTTACCTGCTCAAGATTGTGTATTAGCTAGTGGTTGTTTATTTTGCTGTTGTCGAAGTGATTTCTAGAGTGATCGAAACATGTTAGACCAATACTTCTTTGTACATATATTCAGTATTACTTAGAATCAATTTGCTGACTAATTCTTGATGTCTCTAAACAATTACCATGTGTGGTTGATAGTGAAATCCTTGCGCCAAAATAATACAGCAGTGATGTTTATGATGTCCTTCTCTTCCGATGTTTATGATATTCTCTTCTTTTGTGTGTGTGTGTGTGTGTTTTTTTTTGTTTGCCGTCTGAAAATTTTGCCATTGAGCACAGTTATATCTTGATACAGATGACTAAATGAGAATGGGTTGCACAGTATAATGGATCTATTTTGGTGGGGATTAGGCATCTAGCCTGAGATGCCATGGAATAATCCTTTGATGCTGAAGTAGATCCCATTAGCATCATCCGAGCTAGCAAATAAGAAATTTATTTATGCTTATTAATGGCCATTTGAGCACAGTAAAAATCTGATGTCATATTGTATACAGCATTTGTCTTGTCACACTAGTACGGCGGCTCTCTATCAAGTGAGGGGTTCTGGACAGAGTTTGCAAGGTCAAGTTCATCGGAACAGAGCCCAACAGAAGGAAGCAAAATGTAAAGTGAACATCGGTTCATTGGCCATTCGCTTGACCAGTCCATAAGGTGCAATACCAGTTTGCTTGCAGCTATAACTAGCCTGACGGTAGAACAACCTCATTTAGTGACATATACAGATGCAGATTTCCTCCTCAATCTTAACATTTATACAATTTCTTTTAATACATGAGGTAGTACAGCAAAACTAAAAAGGGATCCAAAAAATTTGAAAAGCAAAATTAGAAAATTAATTATACTTATTAACTTAATCAGAGTAGTTAATGAAACTTGCTAATATTGCAATTTCCTCTTAATGGCCTGACCCCAACTAGTAATGATGCATATGAATCAATCTGTCATGACCGGATTCCAGTTGATAACGAAGCTGAAGATAGAGATGTGAGCGAGCTTTTCCGTTGTTTCTTACAGTCCCATAATTTAACAACGTTGCCGTTGAGCACACTCAAATCTTGATACCTGTACCAATCCAAGTTAATGTTTCCTTTTATCGTTCTCAGCAATGGAATAGACGATAACATTATTATCTCTCTATCTTCATCAGCCCCTTCCTCGGTACTAGTGCTCTCGTGCCCAACTGCATCTCTACAATATTCAAATAATGTGGTTTCGTCCTCTCCGTTATGAAGATCACCGTAATACATGACAGTGAATTTCCGAGGACTAGTAGTATTACTACCCTTAACCATGTCAGCATCCTCTTCCTCCTCAATAATAGTATCCAGGGAGGAAGCTCCCGAGCCGCAAGAATTCGTTCCCGTTGGAACTTCTTTATCGATGATATTCGAGGACAGTTGAGATGTTTCTGCTACGACATGATCCATAGGAGGATGTATTTGTGTTGCTGCTGCTGCTGAAGATTTGTGGGTGGTGGTGGGTGGTGGAATTGAAGAAGGTCTCAGCTTCCAAAAACTCACAACGGCAGTAAGAACAGCTAAAGATGTTAAGAAACCATTGGTTGTGGTTAGGAAACCGAATGAACAACTCATGTAATGGTTGAAAACTACATTTACATCAAGTGAATGATACTCCAAGACATCCATTCTTGATCTATGAACCTGAATTTCTTTTCCTTTCTGATTTGAGGATATGATTTTTGTTTTACGTTAGGTACCAATGAGAATGGGTATATATCGCATCTATCTATACTTAATATATAAAGGAGAACTTTTTATGCTGACTTGTCGGCACCAGAATCTCCCTTATTTGAAGTGTACACATCCATTCAGATTTTCCTTTAGGTCAGAAGACGCGGCTTTTCGTGGGAGAGATATTTTAAGGAAAAGTAATAAAGAGGGTCTGCTCCGTTGAGAACAGATGCAACTCTTTATGAAAGGACGTCACCCCTAACAGTTGTGCTCTAGTTATTAATTAATAATATAATAGGAGTACTTTTTAAAGCTCCCACGTTGCTCCTCCCATCAAGCTCGAATATTAGAGCTCGCGGCCCCACCATAAGTTTCTCGACCAATCAGAATATTTTGAGGGTCTGGGCGTGGAGTGTTTCGCGGGTCAAATAATTGGGTCCGATGAAACCGAGGGTGTTTTGGAGAAACCCGGTGTGTTTAGATAATGTCTTCTCT
>JAJJMA010041945.1:0-20495 GCA_023529015.1 Papaver nudicaule
CCTTAGCATGGCCAAACTTGTTAGCCATTGCCATCCTTCATTAGATCTAGGCGAGTCTTTTCACAACCTTTAGGTTTCGCCCAACGGGTTAGAAGAAGATTGAGTTGGACCTCAATGCAAGCCTATGGACTTTTCTAAGTTCGGAAACTTGCTTGAGCCTCTCTCAAGGTTGCTTAATTTTCAAGCAAAGCCTCCCTTGATGATCACTATAAATAAATGACCTTCTGCAAGTACAATCTAAATCCTCTACACATTTGTGTATCCTTGCATAAAGGTTGGTTGTCATCTCGAAGTCCTTTTATTTGACTATAACTATTTGAAAGACTTCACTTGAGGATCGTGACGCACAGATCGGAAGTAAAATTCTTGATCCTGTATCTTGGGTCGATTGAATTATTTCAATCTTATCACGACCAAGATTTGATAGAAACTTCGTACAGCAGGTCTCGTATCATAAGCCCTAGAAGTTTTGTAACGCAATATTCACGAACTAGGTTTAATACTAAGTTCGTCAAGCGTTAGGAGGTAAAGTTGTTTAGGCTAGATCAATAAGCCCTAATCAACATATTGATTTCCATTAACCTTGACTTTAAGTCCAAAGGAAATCACAATCGTATTCTTGTTTAATTACAATCGAGTACACCAGGCGTCCTGTTAGAGGCAGGGTAACGCTAGTCTTCACGAAGGGAAGTGGAACAACTCCTAGGCCTGTAAAGGACGTCAGCTAGGGGAATCAAGTACGTAGGTTTCTGCGGGATCCAAGAGACGCAGGAGCACAACGGTAGCTGAGTTTCTTGTGGGGTTAATTCAGTCTTGATACATTCCAGTCTGAAGTCTGAGAGTAGGCTAACGTCTGTATTCGCTTAATACTGTGGGTGTTCACATCTGGACGAGGTCTCGGGGTTTTTCTGCTGGTTTGCAGTTTCATCGTTAACAAAATTCTAGTGTCTTGCATTACTTTTCCCTTTCACATTATATTGTCTCTGATCTATATAATTAGAGTATTGCAAGTTTGTTGATTCATACATTTGAGTGAATGCATCTCTGTTGAGATCTACAAGAACGAGTTCTTGTTGTGATTCGGTTCTCAGAACTGTACCCGGGTTGTTGCTTGAATATTGATTTGTGAGATCGTTCAAGCAACCCAATCAACTAGGTTCAAGAATTAAAAAGTTGGTGGTATATCTCGGCATCCCCTCTTTTTCAAGTGGTATCAGAGCGGGCAAACACCTTAAAAGACGTAACTGTCTGTGTTTGACGTATTCGTGAACAATGAATTCACCAAGTTTTAACTATGCCAAGTGCTTGGGAATTTCCAAACCTGTTCCTACTATTGGATCTAACCCTATGTCTATACTAGACAAACAAGCACTTGTTTACTTTTCAGAGCAACAAAGAGACATCTCAATTCTTGTTGAGAAACTTCGCTCTGAGTTGAGAAATGTGAGCAAAGATTATCTCAGGGATTCCCTCGACAAAGAGCGTACACTCTCAGAAAAACTTGAAGCAAAGAATATTGAATTCTATAATCTCCTTCAAGATTACTCTGAATCAAAGGATATCATTCTTTCTCTTGAAAACTATGTTAACGACTTAAAAACTCGTGATAACAGAACACATCAGTTTTCAAGAACTTTGCAAGGAAACGGTCTGCAACCTTGCTGATGCTCACAAACAATGCTCAACTCTAAAAGAGGAAAACACAAACTCAACGATAGCTCAAACAAACTAACCTCAATGCTAGGAGAAAGTAAACATCATCGCGATACACGAGGATTGGGCTATAAAGGAATAGATGCTCCAAGCATTAGCAAAGAGGTAAAATTTGTTAAAGCTAAAGATTCTTCTCTAGAGACTACCACTGATGTCAAAAGTGGAAAATCCGCTATTCGAGCAAAGGATGTCTACCAAGTTCCCAAGAAGGCATACACACATCCAGGTAACACTAAGAATCTCACTACTTATGTTACTAAACATTGCTTTTACTGTGGAAATAAAGGTCACTTGGAAAGAAGTTGCAGATTCCGTAAAAGGGATGAAAAAGCCAATTCTGTTGTTTTGGAATATAATGTCAGACCAAACAACAAGGCTGCTCTTCGTAATAATACAGGTTGTGAACGTCCAACCTTTAGGCATAAAAATCAGAATTATGACAAACCAAGTGATGCCTACAAACGTTCTTCAAAGTTCTCTCGTAATCGTCATAATTATCGAAAGGAACATAACTTTGTAAGAACGAAGATAAGCTCTGACGTTCCCAATTGGAGAACGACTAATGTGCAAAAAAAATAGTCAATTCAATTCTCTTCCTAGAAATCTTGGTGAGGATAATGGGAAAAAGTATACTACTGCTCGTAAGCCCACTCAATTGTGGATTCCAAAGCATAGTGTCAAAATGAAGGATCTCCCAGACATTACATCAGTATACGAAAAGATCCTTGGGCTTATGGAAATACTTTGCTTGGATCTCAAGACGTTCTATGAAGGCTCAAAGGTAATAAACAGAAACAATGAGAAACAATCGGAGACAAATTATGTTTCAGGCGCCTATGGTGAACAAAATAATGTTCGCTCTAACACAACTTGATTGTGTTGTGAAACCTCACCATGAATGCCCTAGTTGAATACGGTGAGGGAAAGCATAAGAAATAGGGAACATCGTTTGGATAAACTTTGAATGATCTTATGATTGGAGAAGTCTCAAAAGGTATGTCTTAAACCTAACTAAGTTTGATGATTTCATTATTTTTGCTTTGAACCTTGATCTATTATTATCAAATCACATTTGCATATGGCATGTTATTTTTTTTCCAAATGATTTGATAGGAATCCTAGTATCATATTGATCAATTGTTTACTTGTGATTCAAAAGCCCAATCTTTTTAAAAGAAAAGACAATAATCTTCATCTCTAACATTTGTTGAGTAGTGATCTCCAAAGAGATGAGTCCACGCTCAAAAGGCTATGTGACCTTTTGTCCTGATGGTTCATGACTGTAAACTCCCAAAGTGGTTGTCATGATTGTCTTTTCAGCACCGTATTATTATATATTATGATTTATGCAATGTCATATTCAAGGTGCTACCACATCACAAGCATGAGTCCAAAATGTAATTACTCGATGTGGGTATCTGTTAGGGCATTGTCCGGTCAAACCCACTAGCGTTGGTATGTCAAGCTGGTTGTCAGTTTTAGGTGTCAAAACAAAATCTTGATTTAGCCTACTAGAGTTTAGATTTCGGAATTGGGATATAGACAAAGTAGTAGAGACCTTGAAGACGAAGACTGTGAAGATAAAGAAGACATCAATTATTCTTCATCGACAAAAGGTTAGTAGGAGTTATGACTATTATGGAAATTCTTCTATTCTACTTATTCTATCTTTCGAAATAGTCGGCTACTTTAGTAGAGATACTAATAGCGATTGAGATCGTATTCTTGTCTACATGACTATTTGTTCCCACGAATACTAAGTTTACAAGAATGCATGAGATAGATTCGATACCATTTGTCCATTGGAGGTCCCGAGGTTTTTCTACAGGTTGTAGTTTCCTCGTTAAAAAAAAATCTCTGGTGTCTTGTGTGCTTTACTTTCCGCATTATATTCTCTGATTATATAATTAAAGCAAACACAAGAAGTACGTTATTAATAACCTGATCGTTGTCTCCATCCATTGGAATTACCAAGACCTTGTCTTGTGTCGGACTGATCCCTTGAGATCCAAACTCAGGTTATACAGATTTGGATATTGATTTTTGAGATCGTCCAGATCTGACCATAAGACTCACGAGCCAAAACGAAAAGTTGGTTGTATTTCGGTACCCCTGCTTTTTCAGTATCAACACTTCTTGTGCTACTTGTAGGTTTCTCCTGCCTCTGGCTCCTAAGGCAAGAGTCGAGAACATGATCCATGAGAATCCCTACTTGTTTAAGCTAAGAAGGTTATGCTCTTAGATAAAAAGATCTAATCATAAAGTTGATATTTAAACTTAGGTTAAGATAATTGGGTAAAATACTCATGAGATAATTCTCATGTTGATATCTTGCGAATCCCTCACCTTTATGGCAATGATTGATTAAAGGATAAGGGCATGAGATACTGAAGTCATTGACAATTGATTCGCAAGACAAACGTATACCGACTAATGATCTATGTATATCATTCTTATTTCTCTAACTCTATTTGTGTTAAAGTTCTTAAATTTACAGGTTAGAAGTAAACAAAATTAGTCGATGAAAGTGGAATCGGGTTAAGTTTAAAATCGAGTCTTGTGCACAGTTTTCATAAAAGAGTTTGTGCAATTTCCGTAGTTGTATCAAGGAAATCTTTGATTCATAGCTAATATCTCCATGAGATTGCCACAGTTCGTAATATTGATGATTGCAATACTTGATCTTTATCGATTATCTTTATGAATGTATTGCGTAAATCGTAAATTTGATTTTTTTAGCCATACCACCCTTTTAGGGCAAAGCAATTTACGAAGAACTATCTAAATCCATGCTTCTGACTCTTATGGCTAAGGGGAGATGATTTTGATAAGGAGGAACCTCGTAGGATACAATATTGGACTTCGTTGGGTAAGATGTTGTACCTTTCGTTCTTAGTCTTACAACCACTAGGAAGGGGTAACCTTATGTTTTCTCTAAAGGTGATGGTTGACCGGAACTCTTTAAGAATTTGGAAGATTAAGCCTTAAATTCCTAAAAATATGACCGTAACTGGCTAGGAAAGAAAAACATAATTGCAATTTTACTTGTGAAATTGTACTATAAACCCAAGAATTTTATTAAAATCCTTGCTTGGGAAAGTCGTCGCGTTGTTCTTTAGGGAATGACACATAATGGGGGAGAGTTCTTTTGAACTTGTTCTTCATGGTAATATCTTTTTAGGGTGTGCGGCTGTGAAAATTGTGAGAGATCTGCGCCTTTTAATCTCTCGTTTCAGGTATGTTTACCTTTTTCTACATTGATTGATGATGTTTTATGATGATTTCTATTTTTGTTTGTCTTTTGTCTAATTTTATGACAAAAATTGGGAGAAATCTTGTAGTAAGGAGGACTAAAATCTTCTAACTACTTCGACATTGTCATAGGGGGAGTAAAATCAATGTGCTTTCATGTCAAAGCAAAAGTTAGTGTATTGACTAAGGGGGAGAACATATCATATTGTGTAGCATCTTTAAGCATCAGTGCAATACTCAACTGCATAACAGCTCTTGTTGGACTATGTCCTTCTAGAACCAAGATGTGTGGTGACGTTTGAGTTGTTATCTCTACCTTTAATCTTCACTTGCAGGAACACTCGATCATATTTGAAGACGTTAAAGATTACAAGAAGATCAAGTACATTATGGTTAGGGCTAAAAGATTTTACTTTTTGAATCCATATATAAGATTGGTTTTGTCACTAAAATTGATAAAGGAGGAGATTGTTAGATCATCGCTTGGTTAAACCCACGGATGTTGCTATCTCAAGTCAGTTGTCAAGTTTAGATGATAAAAACACAATCCTTGATAAGTCTACAATATCAACTCGGACTAGGATAGTTTTAGGTATTCGAGACGAAGACCACTGAAGATGAAGACCGGAGCTTACATACTTGATAAAACATATCGTCCTCATTAAAGGTCAGAAAGGTTTTCCTTTCATGTTTCGTATTTACCACTCTATCATTAAAATAGTCTATGATATTGTTTATGCCATCCGAAGGATTATAAAGATTAGTTCTCTTAAGCATTTAAGTCATTACATGACCAATGCTCAAGTAGAATGTGGAATATTGAGTTGGTTCTTAGATTGTCTGAACAGCATACGCGTTCATGTACGCGTTTATATGTTGGACAACTTTTCTATTATACTAGAGCATTTTGTATGTATACGAACATGTATGCGTACATGAGAACTCAGGAAATTCCTGAAATCAACAATTTGCTCTATGTACGCGAACATGTACGCGTACATATAAACCATGGAAAAACCTCTCAACAGCATACGCGTTCATGTGTTGACGTTTTGCCTATTGTGAACGGATTCTCGTAACCTCTCACAATATGGCCCATGGAACTCATGTCAACAATTTTCTTTGAGTTCGTATACTTGTGTATGGACTCCTTAGCATGGCCAAACTTGTTAGCCATTGCCATCCTTCATTAGATCAAGGCGAGTCTTCTCACAACCTTTAGGTTTCGACCAATGGGTTAGAAGAAGATTTAGTTGGACCTCAATGCAAGCCTATCGACTTTTCTAAGTTCGGAAACTTGCTTGAGCCTCACTCAGGGTTGCTTAATTTTCAAGCAAAAGCCTCCCTTGATGATCACTATAAATAGATGACCTTTTGCAAGTACAATCTGAATCCTCTACACATCTGTGTATCCTTGCATAAAGGTTGGTCGTCATCTCGAAGTCCTTTTCTTGGACTATAACTATTTGAAAGACTTCACTTGAGGATCGTGACGCACAGATCGGAAGTAAAATTCCTGATCCTGTATCTTGGGTCGATTGAATTATTTCAATCTTATCACGACCAAGATTTGATAGAAACTTCGTACGGCAGATCTCGTATCATAAGCCCTAGAAGTTCCGTAACGCAATATTCACGAACTAGGTTTAATACTAAGTTCGTCAAGCGTTAGGAGGTAAAGCTGATTAGGCTAGATCAATAAGCCCTAATCAGTATATTGATTTCCATTAACCTTGACTTTAAGTCTAAAGGAAATCACAATCGTATTCCTTTTTAATTACAATCGAGTACACCAGGCGTCCTGTTAGAGGCAGGGTAACACTAGTCTTCACGAAGGGAAGTGGAGCAACTCCTAGGCCTGTAAAGGACGTCAGCTAGGGGAATCAAGTACGTAGGTTTCTGCGGGAGCCAAGAGACGTAGGAGCACAACGATAGATGAGTTGCTTGTAGGGTTAATTCAGTCTCGATACATTCCAGTCTGAAGTCTGAGAGTAGGCTAGCGTCTGAATTCGCTTAATACTGTTGGTGTTCACATCTGGACGAGGTCCCAGAGTTTTACTGCTGGTTTGCAGTTTCCTCGTTAACAAAATCCTGGTGTCTCGCATTACTTTTCTCTAATCTATATAATTAGAGTATTGTAAGTTTGTTGATTCATACCCTTGAGTGAATCCATATCTGTTGATATCTACAAGAACTCGTTCTTGTTGGGATTCGGTTCTCAGAACTGTACTCGGGTTGTTGCTTGAATATTGATTTGTGAGATCGTTCAAGCAACCCAATCAACTAGGTTCACGAATTAAAAATTTGATGGTATATCTCAGTATCCCCTCTTTTCAAAAACAACATTCAACATCTACTCCTGGTCGTCTTGTATGTAATGGTGTTGCTCCCGTAAGCCGGTCATAGTGTTCAAACTGAAATTGTTGAGCATATCCTCCTCGACTTTTTGAGTATTGTCTGAAGGTTTCATAACATCATTAGTATCATCCTCACCATATGGTTGCATACTAGGAACCTCATTAACTGCTGATTGTTGAGGCAATGGCCGGAAGAGAGTACAACTATCTCCTATGGCCGGCCCCGACTGGAATCCTGGCTAGAATCCTGCCTGAACAACATTGGGAGTAAATAAGGATTGATTCATTAAATCTGAGATGTCCATACCTAGGGTGTCAATGATTAATTGTTGAGGAGGGGTCACCTGAATGGGACCAGGATGATACACAGCAGTTGTTGCCGATGTTGGAGTGCCAAGACGTTCGTAACTGGCCTCTATGGCTTATTGGCTTAAGAGTCTTGAAATCCTCCTCCAACCTCAGGCGGAGTGTCGTCCACCACCGTGTCATCCAACACATAGGGGTGCTTCCTCGGCTTCCTCTTGGAAGAATTCTTGGTAAACAACTGTTGTTTCTAAAAATGTGTGTTACCGCAAGTGCACGGTTTTATCGTGTAGGATGTGCAAGAACGGGTCGTTCCACTGGGACTCTAAAATTGTTATCTTTAATTCTAATATAAAATGATTGCGTTGGTGATTTTTGTTTTAAAACGTAAAAGTAAAGAAAATATTAAAAATGAGACTTTGGTGTTCAGATGGAGGAAAACTCTAGGACTCAAGATTCCATCACTATTATGCACACTAAATTATTGCAACTATTTTCTATGACTTCTCTAAATATTGCACAAGACGATTTCGGACAAATAGTACGTCTCAGAAGATATATCTTTTTAACCAAATAATTTATTTTCTCAAAATACTAACAATTTCTAATATTTAAAGGTGTTGTTTTCTATAAGAAAAATATAAATTACTTTATTCAAGCACAAGGACACATAAAGAAATTGTTATCGTGACAAATCAAGAAAGAGGGCCAAAGAGAATTATCAAAGAAAAATCACTACAACATTTAGCATACATAATAGGACTTCCTCTCTAATCCTAGAAGAGGGGTTTAGCTACTCATGGGAATCGAATCAAACAAGAACAGCTGAGAATGCATTTTATTGATTGTTTCGATAACTTACAAGTGTAAAAGATTACAGCACTTTTCTTTATAGATGAAAAATATTTCCTCACGTACCGTTCGAACCGATCTTCTACTCTTGAATATAGTTCCACAGATAAAAACACTTCTCTCGAATGAAATGAACGGACCAATATAAAAAATGAATTCCCCAACTCTGGCAGCAAAAGAATGTCCTCCCTTCTCCCAATACACCGAGTATTTATATAGACTTGTAGACCTGTTTGTCCAAGGAATTCCATATTTACTTCCTTGATTTTGTATGGCTCGATTTCCATTTCTAACTTGGTTGGTAAATGGAATTTTTCCAAATAAGGTAAACATGAGTATTTTCTTCCTTTCTTTGCTCTCCACCTCGTGCTTGATGGGTAACAAATCTTCCCCTTCACGTGCACATATCAATCGCCTTAACTTCATTTCCCTCATGAAAATATACGCCAGCTCCTCCTTGTTTGTATAATAGGTAAGGTGATTTTCAAATCACAATAGTTTCCTTCTTCGCCTGTTGCATGTCGACACCTCGTGTACAAATTCATTTCCTTTATCTTCACGTTAGTTAGCCCATGTTTAGCACACACAAAATCGTGTTAAGTTGCTAGACTAAATGAGTTACGCATCTGTCAACGGCTCCGATTCCGCTGGCCAGGAGGTACAACTCCATTAATGGGTATCATCAAATTAGCCCACTTCCTTCTTTGTAGCTTGTGAATATGTATTGGCCCACTAACTCGTACTACATCGGCTGCTCTGTAGTGGTTCTTCATCCGGTTGCCCTCTATCAAAGCGAATGCCTCTTAGCGCCCACATGGTTGCCAATATCAGATTCCCATGAAATGACCATTTTACCCTTTTCTGCCAGTTTGACACCTTTTTCTCCATTTATTCTACACGACTCCGAAATAGCTACAAAACACAAACAAAGCGTAAAATGCAACTTTTACAAGGAAAATAGCAAAGAAAGTATAACCAATAAATACTTCAGAGAGGTCTTTTAGAGACCTATCAACAACAAGCAAGACTGCGTCCACTACCACCAGGACTTCGTCCACTCGCATGACTTCGTCCACTACCACCTCTTATACTACCAACGCTACCACCTCTTCCACCACCACCCTAACGCTACCACCTCGTCCACCACCACCACCACCAGTCCCACCACCTCTTCCACCATTGATATAGGTGTATCCTTCTTGCTTTAGGAAATTAGTTAACCTCAAGCTAATTGGGGGAAGAACTCTATTTAGGAAAGAAATTCCAAATAAAGAAGGATTCTTTTAAGGAAGGAATCCTAGACAATGTAGTATTCCTAAATAAGGAAATACTCCTAGACAAGGAAATATTCTTAGATAAGTAAATATATTCCTAAGAGGTTTGGGACAACCAAACCACTATAAATAGGGGTGCCTAGTGCATAACTAAGACACTCAAATTTCTCGAGAGAGAATCTAGTCACTCAGATATTTCGGTGAGATATCTAGACATCTAGTAAATCTAGAGAGCAAACTTGTGAGGTAATTACTAGAGGTATTACAAAAGCAAGTTTAGAGAAACAATTTAGGGTTTAAATTGTTTAGTGAGATTGTGAGCGTAAAAGAGAGAATTGTAATTGTTTTCTTGTTCATAATCTAGAGAAGATAGTTTCTTCGAATTGGTTCTCGTGTTTTCCTATTTTCGTCTATTGTTATTTTGAATTCCGCCCTAATAACTCTAGTCACCAAGAGTACGGAGATCATACGTATCAACCATCACCAACGCTTCTTTCACCACTTCCACTAGCTCTTCCACCACTGCCACCACTAAGATCATGATGACTCGTCGCCGGACTCATATTAAGAAACGCCTGCTATTCACCAGATCTTCGTTGTTAATCTCCCACATACATATGTGTTAACTGATTAACCAGATGGTGCAATTCATTGTACCTAATTCATGGATTCGGTGTAGCATTCACCTCGAAGTACGGAGTTGTCATGCCTTCTGTTGAAATAGATACGTTAAACATCACTCCTTGATCTGTAACAAATGGCGCCTGCGAATTCAATGGTGGCATAACCCGGGGCTCAGCTGCTTGTGTTGGATACATGTATGGATCTGACAGTGGAGGTTGCGAAGGTAAAAAATCACCTCCAGCGGGTAACAAACCCAATGCTGGCAAATCCGTTGAACCCACGTGTGTCAGATGCATTGCTATAACTTCTTTGTAGATTTTTCTGTACCAGTTTTGGTACTCAGCCTCGTCCCTTGGTTCCCTAGATAACACTCTCCTATAGTTGGGATTTTGGAACAGTCTCATATAATCAACTCCTGAAATCTCTGTATGTTCAAAAGGTTTGATAGGTATGCGCTTACGATCACTTCCAAGTAGTAGAACAATGAGTCTTTTCTTGAAGTAACAAACACCTTTTTCTGACACTGGACTGTATAACACGTGCCGAGTCAAGCTTTTTTCGTACAACAGTCTCCCATGCTCCTCCCATCTCTGGGGATACAACGCATATGGTTCCCGGATAATGTTATTGGTTGTTCGTTGACATTGTTGCGACCTTTGCACGATCATTGCGTGTTGACCATCTTCAGTTTGGTCTTCTGCCCAGTATTTTTAATCAAACTTTTGAACGATTGGAAAATGAACTCAAGTCTTTCCTTCATCAGTAAGTTCTGGTTCCCCCGCCAAAGGTTACATACCATCACAACTGAAGTTCAAACATTGCGCTTTTAGTATATATATTGCAAAATTTAGAAGAAAATAAACAATTATAATAATTTAGAATTTTGATAATTACCTCAATTATCCCCCCAAAACCACTGAAGCTGTTTTTGACGGTTCTCGAACACTCACACAAACTAATGTATATTTCTGGCAAGTAAGGTGTGGCTCAGTCGTAAAATGGTGCCATACGCAAATTCTCAAGCGCTTCAAACCAACCAAGTTTAACCACCGTGCTTGCGTTTGGAAAAAAAACTTGGACAATAACCCATAAAATGAACACTGTTTCAATCTCATCCCAATGAGATGGGTCTGGACGAATAGTCTCCTCGTGAACGCATGTACAATAGTACTCTAAAATAATGCTTTAACCATGGCATATATAATCCTTTAACCCTTACATTCTTTGTCCCAATGGCAGATATGAACGCCACAAACCTGGGTACCACCAATATTTTCCACCTACCCTCACACTTCCATTTTGTTTGGTCATAAGGAAGCGAGCGTCCCTCAAATTTCATTCCCGTCCCCATGTAAAAATCGAGGGGTGTAATTCCTATGTACATTAAAAATACCTGATAAATCAATAATTCTTATTTAATTTCTAAGTTTTCCTATTTTCAAGGCTGCCTATTTTAATAAAAAACGTGTAAATTATATGGAAAAAACCAAACAAAACAAACAAAACAAACATAACTTGCCCGCTTCGAAATCCTTGAAATAGAATGTATTCGTGGATGATCAAAAACGTTCAAGTATCACTTGCGCAATTTGTTGTCTATGGTTTTTTGTCTCGATCGTATAGAAATGTTTCCACTGATATTGATCGACCCTTTCTTTTACTGGTTGTCGTAAATTTTCTTAAACTCACCCTCCCCCAACCCCAACCCCAATAATAGTTGCATTGAAACGTCCTTGGTTGCTACATATGTGCGCCTCCGATAGACCTGGTGCATTTTTGGCTGTTGTATGTCTGGGATGGGCATACAACTCCGTTTCTACTTCTATATTCCAGTTGCGGCCGCTAGGAGGTTGTTTACTAGAGCTTGCCCCTTTGTTACTTCTTTTTCTCTTAGAAGCCATAATAAATTAAAGACTTTTTTTTTTAAGAAGAAGATGAAAGTAAGAGTTTTTTTTTTTTCTGGTTAGAGTAGAAGAAGAATGTTAGAAGAAAAGTAGAAGAAGAGAGTATAGGAATGAGAAGAGTAGAGGAATGAGAGCCTATTTATAGGCGATAGTGAAAATGTCGGTGAAGACATTGTTTCTAACGATTGAGAGAGACAGGATATCGAGATATAGTGAATCTCTATGTCGATATTGACTCTCTCGACATCATGGTGTTTAGTATCGTACGATACACGATACGAATCGTACGATTCGATCCAAAATTCTATAAAAACGATACAAATCGCACTTGTGTATCGTTTCTTCCATTAATCGGAAAAGTCAACAGATATTTTACGATTCTTAACTAAAGTCAAACTAAATCTCAAAGTTTTATTTGTTTCCAAATCTCTTAGAAAAAAAACTACAAAATCACTGAGTAATCATAGAGAGAGGAGAAGAGTGAAGAGATAAGATGAACGAATTTTATTGAGTAATATTTAATAGACAAATTACAAAGATAGGTGCAATTGATAATCAGAAGACATTAAAACATCAAACCACCATCAGTGATTCGATCCTTGACGTAAATGGGTTAGAGATATGTTTCCTTCACATCGTCGTCACTTCTCAGCAATGGTAGACTTCCATTAGTTGGCTCCTTCACGTATTCGTCGCTTGAAAATGAATTTGGTCGTCTTAGATGGATCAGCTATTGGTTATGTAAACAAAGTCTTAGGGGGGGGGATAAGATGAATGAACTTTATTCATATGAGTAAATGGGTATCATTATTCATTACAGAGTTTTTTATTAAATACGATGAGTCAATAACACCTCAGCTGGTCCAATTATATGTGTGGCAAAGTCGGTTACACCTTAACATTATATTTCTGTTATTTATATGGAGACGTGGAAAAATCATGATGCCCTCTAAAATATGTGTAAATAATTAATACATGTTTGTGAGAGATGTAAAAAGTTCTGAATTTCATCTATAATAAAATTTACTATGTATCTACGATTCACGATTCGATATCCGATTCGATTCTAAGAAATTGGAAAACGATACGTGCTACGATACACGATTTAAACACCTTGCTCGACAGGTTGAAAGACTCTCAACCGTTAGAGATTGTCTCTTTACCATGGTGGGAAACCACATTAGCCAGGCAAATCAAAAGATTTGTCTTTTCCCATAGGAAAGGGCCTTACGTCAACCGTGACATTAACTATGTTGCTGATGTCGCAAAACATGGAATGTCTAGTGATGTTGAGGAAGAGTGGATAGACAACTTTCCTTCTTGGATACAACAGAGTATTCAAGAGGATAACTTGATGTAATCCTTTCTTTTCATCTTAAAAAAAATAAAAAAAAAAAAAATAAAAAAAATCCTATCCTTTATCTCCATTAATCTTCATCTTTTATTTCTTCGAGAAAAAATCCTATCCAAATGGTTGGACATGGAGACAATTATTCTCTCTTTCTTCGAAAACGCAAAGTTTATACTTTTAAGGTTCTGTAATCTTTCTCTTCTCGGATCATTTGTTGGTAATAATCATTCTATACTTCTATTTTGGTTTGTGATGATCGATCATTTCTCATGAATTCAAAAAATCAATTTTCATGAATGAACGAGATCTTGATGTCCCTATCCAAGCCTAGAAGAGTGTAACCTTGTCATCCATCGCTTGACGGATCCAATTCATGCAGGCCCATGGAATCATCCTACAAGTGATTAGTTAACTTGAAGACGGCAATTTGGAACAACAAGCTGGTTTGCCCGAGTGGTTAAGGGGGAAGACTTAAGATCTTCTGTACATAAGTGCGCATGGGTTCGAACCCCATAGCCAGCACAATTTATTTTGTTTTTCTTTTTATTTATTTTACCCCAACAGCTTGATCAGTAATTAAGAAAATCCATATATTGTGGATGTTAATATGTATGGACTGGGTTCGAACCCCATAGCCAGCAAAATTTATTTGTTTTTCTTTTTATTTATATTACCAACAGTTTGGTCAGTAATTAAGAAAATCCATATATTTTTTTGATGTTAATATGTATGGGCTGGGATCATACTTATGTGGAACGTGGATTGATTGACGTATGACAAATCTTTATGTTTTTTTTTTTTTTGAAGGAAAGGTCATATTTCATTCAATAGTTCGAGTGACAGTAAGGTACAACTCTTGGTGTAGTAACACCCATTTTGTCATTATATAAGATGTTATGTAAGAACGGGGGTGTGACTGCTTCCCAGATAACTGTTGATGGATTCTTTGGATCACGTGTTTGTCGTCGAACTGCTTCATTGGCCAATTTCATCTGATGCGCGGTTTGCCTCTCGATATGCGTGAGTAATTCGAAGTGATGTAACGTTGAGCAGAATTTGTGTCGCCTCAAAGAGTAACCCTCTTAGATGCCAAGGTGCCGCCAACTGTCCATTCTGCAGTATTTGGAGCATCGATTTTGAATCAGCCTCAAGCCAAACTTTCTGCCAACCATGGCGTAGGATCATTCGTGCCGCTGTGAGAAGACCCCAGGATTCTGCTGTGATTGCTGTGGAGATTCCTAGCGAGACCGCCTTTGCTTGTAGTAGGTTCCCATCAGCATTTCTAGCGATAACCCCAATTCCTGCAGTGCCTGGATTGCCTTTGGATGCCCCGTCCATGTTAATTTTGATCCAATCCTGCTGGGGAGTTTGCCATGCAATCTGGATTGTGACAGCTGTCCGGGTTCTTGTGTTGAGTTGCGGAGGAACCACGTCCGGGAGAAATGGTATGACATGGGTTCTTGACCATTCAAATTCCTTCCATAATACCAGAATGACCTGAAAAATCTGCCCGGGTGTGTGTGTAACGCGTTTGTAAAGAAGATCATTGCGATCAAGCCAGAGATGCCACATCGTGAAGAGCAATAGATTCTGTTGTGGTTCTGGAACATGGATGTGGAGCATCTCGGTTAATGTCGTAGGCCGTTGGTGGTTTGTCGTTGTCGGAGATAAGGACTGTAGCAAAAAATCCCATGTGAAATGCCAAACTTCAGCTGCAAAGCTGCATTTAAAAAATAAATGGTTAGTAGTTTCTGATGCGTGTCGAATTCGCAACAAATATAATTCAGTTCTTAACCTTCACAATAAATAAAATAATATAGTGGCAAGAACAGATTCGTTCCACAGAGAGAGGTATGATTTATCAGTTGTATTTGAAACTTAAAAGTAACCAAAGGGGGGGATGTTTGTGCAATAAAAATAAATTAAAACTATAGAAAATAATTGTTGAAAATAATCAGGAGATATGAATATTGGTTAAGGGTTCATCTTCAATCACATAACATGCATATGCAGTGGCGAATCCAGAACAAAATTTCTAAGGGGGCACACTTTGTTCTTGAAAATCATTACCGTAAATGTATTAAAAAAAAATGTATGCCAATGTAGAACTAAAATAAAATTCTCCAAGTTTCATTCCCGCTGGGAATATGTACATGAAGACACAACTAACTGCAGTTCATTCTAAAAAAAAATACATAATATCACTACATATAA
This sequence comes from Papaver nudicaule, assembly GCA_023529015.1. Taxonomy (NCBI): domain Eukaryota; kingdom Viridiplantae; phylum Streptophyta; class Magnoliopsida; order Ranunculales; family Papaveraceae; genus Papaver; species Papaver nudicaule. The sequence goes on from JAJJMA010041945.1 coordinate 15,845, forward strand.
TTTGAAAAAGAAAAGAAAAGGACTAATAGAACTCAATACAAACCTTTGTAGATGTCTGCGACGAGTGCCTGCCTATATTCTAAACTGATTGCTGAGTTCCTGTAGTACTGCATAGAAACAATCAACTTTTTAATGGCGTGAATTTGTTACCTCTTGAGTATTCCGTTTTGGTCGACCCCTCGGCTGGAATACATCATTCATATTTGATTTTGGGTTTTAAACAAAAGGTAAATACTTCTGAAAAAAAGAACCCCATTCACCAATTTGTGTTTGTACAAATGCCGCAAAAAAACTCCCAGTAGAATAACACTCAATTTGTTCAAATCTGGAATAAAAATTTACAACCCAGTATCATAAGAATCCCCAATTCAGCGATCAGTAAAAATATATGCATAAATTAATTACAATTGATGAAGAAAAAAGATGAACTTTTTGAGTAACTTAAGGAATAAAACCCTTACCTGGAAATGAAATTGCTGCGGAAGGAAACTGATAGGTATTTTGTTGTTGTAAACCTATGTAAATCATCATATTATCAATGAAAATAGGGATCGTCTGCACATAAAATCCTTGATTTTAGGGCAGTTTTGAAGTCATGAACCATGGCGCCACAACGAGTTGGCCTTGGCCAGAGGCTAAGGCCGTGGCGCCATAAGTCATGGCGCCATGAATAACAGGGATAGCGCTAAAGCGCTTTACAAAATAGCCTTGGCCAAAGGCCAAGGCCGTGGCGCCATGATAACATGCTAGCGCTAAAGCGCTTTGGAGATTGCCTTGGCCAAAGGCCAAGGCCGTAGCTTCTTAGGCTATGGCGCCACAAGCCAATGGCACTATGAACTTCTGGCCTTGGCCAAATAGCCAAAGCCACTCCTATACTCATGTCCTGGAGGCGCCACACTCTCGTTGGTCATGACAATTAGTCATACGACTCTACTCAGACTCCACTCAACTCAACTACGCAATATCTGCGTATCAGTCGAGACATCAAAACATCACACGGGGGGATAACTTTAGGGGTATTGGTCTGGCGGTCTACGGCAGTTGAAAGAAACTGATAGAGATAGTGGACAGTTACGAGAAGATGGCGCGAGTGGACATGTTCTACACAACTCAGGCAGTTACGGAAACCAACCCATGTCCTCCACTCCCCCACTCTTCCACGACTTCCACCTTCTTTGTCGAGAGATCAGGGTGAGTTCAAAACTATAAATAGAGGCCTCCTCTATCTTCCAAGGCAGAACACTTTCCAGAAAACAACCAGACATTCAGAACACCTGAATGAACCAGAGCCTCAGAGTAAACACACCTGAGCAACCAACATACTTCTAGCCTTGGAGATTTCCAGTCACTTTCACGACGGAAATCTTGAACTCTTACACCCAAAACACATCCTCAACCTGATCTCAAGTTTCTTCGTTGTTTCCCTCCCTAGACCAACCTCTATCCTCTCTGTGACCGAAGCAAGACGTGAACGGCCATTGACTTGGTTTAGGCTCGTCTTGTTCGACTTTGATCTCGAACACTACGAAAGTACCCAGAGACGGTGCATTGTTTTTTCCAGGTAAAAACAGTTGGCGACCACAGTGGGAGATCATTCTCTTGGTTTCAAGAGGTCACCTTTAGAATATCTGAACTAGGGATGGGATCCGAAGAACCTGATTCTCGCTTTAACGCCTCAAGCTCTACAAGGAAGACAGACCCAAATAACAACCACCCAATCAATGCCAACTGCAGAAGAGGCGAGAACTCACCGACGCCTCCAACCATAGAGGAAATAGCCCGGCGACAAGACACCCTCGCCAGTCAACAAATGAATATCACGGCCGCCTTGATGGAGATTACAACCTACCTCAAATCCCTTGCAGAGAGAGAGCCAAGCACTCCTAAGGTTCCAGCGGTGGAAAGGATCATAGCGCGAACGAGGGACGAGTCACCCACGGTTTCACACCACAAGACCGACACTCAACTAACCCGGGGACACTCTCAAGTCCACACCACCTTCTCCTTCCCCAGGTACGACGGAACCGGTCACGCACGAGAACACGTTTCACATTTCCTAGGATCTCTGAGGGAGTACGGGTACAGTCATACCTTGAGACTCAACGAATTCCCGAAGTCTCTTATTGGAGAGGCTTACCAATGGTACACTCACCTCCCGCCAAGAACCACGAGCACTTGGAACGGATTAATGGACGCCTTCTTCAAGGAATACCTTTTTGGGAAGGTAACTCTCTCTGATCTAAGTGAAATGCGCCAAAGAGCCGGCAAGTGCCCCGACGACTACGTAAAGAGGTTTAAGGGACAAGCCCTCGGTTGCTGCACCCCAGACATAACAGAACCACAACTGGTGGAGATCTGCGCTAGTACCATGGCTCCTATTTACCGAGCTCTCTTAGAAGATCTCAAGTTCCAGACTCTTGCCGAACTCCAGGAGGCAGCAGCACGGTCAACCGCTATAATACCCACCCTGAGGGAGAGGACTCAATTACTAAAATACGGTGGACTTACTGAAGAGAGCAGTAGAAGTCTAGATAACGACAAGAAAAGAAAGGCAGGAGAATGCCTCGTTGAACACCAAACACCAGACTCAGCGACATGAGGCGTGACACCAGAAAAAGACGCGCAGCAACAACGAGGAAGGATTGATCCGCCAAACGACCTCTCGGCAATGGAGATGGAGCAACTACTAGACTCCTTGGTCCGAGACAAATTGGTAGAACTACCTGAAGTATCGAGGCCTCCCACTACTGGAGAGATGAAATACCCTCGTTACTGCCATTATCACAGGAGGATCAGCCACGCCACAGTCCAGTGTAACAGCTTCATGCGAATCCTCAAAGAACGCATTATCAAGGCCAAGGCATGTTCCTATAGACTACACCCGGAGTTTCCACACGTCCAAGCGCTCACAGATCACAAAGAACCCGTGAATCAGAGAGTGGATAACCTGATGCACCAACTATGCGAAATCCTATGTTTCTCGAAACCTCAACGTCGGGATATGTTTGCAGCACTTAACCACGTGGTGTCAGGGAGACGACTACCATTCGGAGAAGAAGAAGATCCACGCCTGCCAACCCAAGGTAGGTCTTCGGTAAGATATGACTGGGGACTACTAGCTAGACAAGGTTGGGGGATACTCACCACCGCATATATACGCGACGTCGGATTCCCCAACACATTGTTGGATCCAGGAGCGAAAATCAACATCATCTCTGCAACGACACTAGAAGCTTCGGGAGGCTCGCTACACGATGTCACCGGTTCACCAGAGACGTTGGAAGATCCCGAAGGGAGGACAGTGACAACTCGTGGACGAACAACTCTACAAATAGAGGTGAACGGAGTACGAACGGAGACCGAACTCTATGTGGTCCCGCAAGACTCAGAACACGACATGTTCCTCGGCCACCCTTGGTTCAAAGACAACCAGAGTCTACTTAACGAAGCCCCGATCCCACTCGGAGCACCGACTGAGCCAGAGGATCTCCACGCAGCGACGGTATCCCTGTACGAGGAGGGAAGAGCCTCGCCAAGCTCCGAAAAGAGATCAAAGATGCCATCCCCCCAAAAGACGGACGGAGCACTTATCACAAGGTATGAGTGGATCATGCACCCTACTCAATATTTTAGAAAATGGATAACCCCATCACCTGGTCACGAAACCCTCGGTGTCCTGCTTAGCCAATTAGACATAGGAGACGGGGAAGCCAACAACAACGGGTCTACCTGCCTCCCCCGAAAATCGCCCCTGTACCGGAAACTCCACGACCCTAGGGCCCCATTAACCGACAACAGAGACTACAAAGCGGGAGAATTAGTGATGAAGACCGGCAGACAAGGAAAGGTAAAGCCCGAAGGACCCTACATGGTCATCAGGTCTGCGCTGAACGGGTACTACAAACTGGTTTCGCTCAAAGACGGACGCAAAGATACAATGATAATCAAGAAAAGACGGGTTGATGCATATCCCAATTAAACCTTTAGTTATAAGAAACATAAAACCGTTGTACGTAGTCAAGACATGAGAGTCATTCTATCATTGTCTTTCGAATAATAAAAAGAAAAAGAAATATTCCTAAACCACAAGTCAAGAAACAAAAACGATCAGAAAAGACCAAATAACACAGTATCCTTAGCCTTTTCATAAGAATCTCTCATGTTGGAAAGAACCTCCCGCTCCTTTACGAGCCTAGCCTCCAATTCATCAACCTCCCTCTCCTTTGCGGCAAGAACCTCATCGGTAATACTATCAGCCTGAACCTTAGCCTGCTTCCGCTTCTCAAACCTCTCCCGGAGCCAAGATACGTTGAAGGACTCAGACTCAGCAGCCGCTATAACATCCTCTCAATCCTGCAACGTCTCTGATTCGACCCCGCGCATGGAATTTTCCCGCATCTCGGCAATTCGCTCCAACAGAAATCCGACGAATCCCTCCGCCACGACACGGTTTGCATCCTCCCTAGCGATGTGCCCAAACTCCTTCCAGATACGTGTGTACATGTCCTCGTACTCTCGGGAAACGACGAAGCCGCCTATAGCCACCTGGTGGGGTCTGGCTCTGCTCAAAAGGGGGTACGAGACACCCCGAGTCGGATAAAGCGTGTTCAGCCTAGTCTCCCTGGCTCTCATCTCGGCGTCAGCAGTATCT